>JACGCM010000303.1:0-128192 GCA_014058105.1 Kingdonia uniflora | reverse complement strand
GCAGCGCGAAGATATGGGGAAAGGCGACAGTTTAGCGATATAGGGTCACGGGCATATGGTGACACTGCTAGGGCGCGTTTACTCAAACTTTGTCATATTCATGTGTGCACAGACGTTATGATGAAAGCTTATAAGTTTATTTGTTCCTGCGACGGGGCGCGAATAAGAGGGTCAAAATAGAGAACGCAAGAATTAGCTTTATGAAGAACCGTATCCGCTTAGCGTGAATTGATTATGGGATGCTACACACATACGGTAATGAGATTGTTGGGACAATGGTATGTCACTTTGGTCCGTTCGTGAGTACTCAATAGGATTTTTCAATCAATTATTTTTATTTGGCGTTACCTTTAGTTCTTTACCGACTTTCCTAACTTTGAGGTGCATATGGTGTGCTAGTTCTGTGAAGGGGTTTTTGGGACCGACGGTTATGGGAAATTCTAGCAGAGAAGATGTATGAGAAAGAATGAATGACTTCCTCGACACCTTCTGAGAAATGCAATTGCGGTATAATGAGTTTCCTAGTCATATGAGAGCTGTTTATGTGTCACGATTCAATTATGATCATGTTATCTTCACGAATAACTAGGTTACCGTTTAGTCTATAATTTGTCTTTCTTGTTAATAGTATTGCAAACTTTGTGTTAACATTTGCATAATGAAGATATGCTTGCCATTAGATATTAGGTACTATATGGGCTTAAATGAACTTAATGTTATCTACTCACTCTCCCTTTCGATACTACTAGTTCATCTCTTTTACAAATGAAGAGTAGAAAATTGACTACTTAGTTGGATACTTTTTTATGTCTTTACTATACCACCTTTGAATACTCAAGAACGGGTAACAATATGGAAGATCTCATATCCACACTATCATGGGAGTAGCTGAATGTCGTTGTATATTTGTTATATTAATTCTAGTTCATCTAGATTTTTTGTTTCATGCTGCCTGGTTAGTACTTGGCTAAACGTAATGCATGCTGGCAGGTCTGTTGGGCCCAAACTCGTTATGCGTACTCTGTGCTCAACCTAAACTTACTACGTTCGATTTTCTCTTCCACGACATCCAACTTTATTGTGTGGGCTTTCAACTTTCAATGGACCACAATGATTACATGTTAGTTTCGGGCACGAATTAACTACTTGTATCTTAAAAACTCCGGAGCAACTGAAGGTCACTTGAAACACCACCCTTGAGATTTGCTATCAGTTTCTGAATAAGAGAAACGGATCTTATACTCCGTCACTAGTTGATTTAGAGTTGGATAACTGTGCAAGTTATATGAATTCTATTTTATCGCAATCAATAATAAATATTACTTGTATGGATCTTTTTACTACTTTTCATTTATTTTCTTAATGCACTTTTATGTTACTGATTAAGTTAGAGTACTCTACAAGGACAGGATGTCCTAACCACTCTCGCGATCTGCAGGTCCAGCACTAGACATTAAAAGACCTAAGTTGTGCACATCTTCTCTTCGTTCTTACTCATAGTGTTACTATGGACATGTTTCCTATATTCCATAACTATACTCTTACGAGATAAACGTGTCCTTTGGGGTTGTAGCAATGATCGTCTAGGTGTTGTACGGCAGTTAAAATAATTTAGATTGAGATAAGTTAAATTTAAAAGTACACGCGGAGTGGAGTGTGAAACGGTGTAGCTATTTTTGTAAGTTCTCCTTATTACGGGATCAGTTTAGGTATCTAAGAAGAACCCAACACTAACAACCGGATATGAACATTATACCCTTGCTGAAGATGGTTTACGTTGAGTTCTCATTTTTGATAATATTTCGTGTTACACGAATGCGTGTTTCTTCACGATCTTTTAACTGCTCAATTTGCTCATATTCTCCGTAATTTTTTTACTCTTAATGTGCATATAGTATTTAGAGATATTATACTTCGGCTTCTAGAGCTTGAAGAATGTGTACTATCTTAGTCCATGTTCGGAAAAACATTCCAATAACTGTTTACCAAACTTCTGCTTATTTCCAAGTCTTCCACGTTTAATAGTAACATGATCTCAAATCGATTCGACATCCCCCGTTCTTCTCTCGATTCTTAATTTCGGGATTATTCGTTTGCGTAGGGAAATTTTCGCTCAAATTGTTAATTAACCATGACTTCAATCTAAGGTGGCACACCACAAACCTTGTCATAGTATCATAGGGCGTACTTGGAATTGACCGTTTCTGAAATGTATGTAGCTTCGCATCCGCCTTATTACTGTCTTCTTACTATGATTCATATTCGTTATACAAGTAGTAAGCTTCCTCACTCTGAATATTGGCTTTGGTGCGACAGGGTAGGATTGATTAGGACTACTCCAACACATGATATATCCAAGAAAATGCAGCTTTTGGCGGCTATTTCTATTTATTCTGCGTTCGTAGCTGAAAAGTTAGAATAGGTATGAGAGTTTATTCCTTACTGTCACCAAACTTATAATTTCAAGTTAAGGTCTACTACTATCTGAGTTCTATCAACGACTGCGCACTTTGGGAAACCACTCTCTGGCGAAACCATTGGTTGGTTTTCACTATGTCTGAAACTCTATGATACTTTCTAAGGATGTGCAAAATTAGTCGCAGGAAACATGGTGCCCCTGACTAATCTACAAACGTCCGTTGTAATGTTAGTATGGCGTTTTAGAGTGCCACGGTGTTTTGGACATTGCAGCTTGAATAATTAGTACGTTGCAATGTTGCGAAATTCTGTATCAACATTAACTAGAATACATATACCATAGATTACTACTTCCTGCTTTGTAGGTCAATGTGTCCCCACCAGTCTCGAATGGAACTATTCCACCATACATTTAAAAAGCTCGAGAGGTCTACATCGCTTCTTATTTCACTCTCTTCCTCTAGTCTTTACAAAAGTCTAAAATTGTATGGACTTTGAATTGGGGTTCTCTTCATCTTTATCTTTCTTCGTCTAATAAAAGTATGTACCAGTATGTTTATTAAATTAACATAGTGTATTTCAGTCTAAAATTTCAAGCCAAATTTGCGAGTCCTCTGGCTTTGAACCAAATTTTAGCTACCTATGTTAATGGTGAAACATCTAGTTCTGAAGATCTGTATTTGTTCAAAACTGGTTCCCAAATGGTCATAGTGTTTTACCAACGGCTATAGAATCCTTCATCAAACAATCTAAGGGTCCATCCTCTGAGCACCCATACGCGATGTGGCCATTTGGATCCCTGTAACGTGTACCGTCAGACAGTTGTTTTTTTGTGTATATGATGTTATTTCTCTGCGCTCATTTTATTGTCCTTCCTTTCTCTAATACCGGGATCTTCTCAACACCTCGAATATGTCTGTCTACTATTCCTTTTCTCTCTTGGTAACTTGGAGCCTCTTCCAAACTGTGAGTCTTCTTTTGATTGTTTGCCCCTCTACTCTTGTTGTGGTATTTTCTTCATTCGTCGCCTGTGCCATGTAAGATTCACTCTCAACAGTTGGTTTGGATGCAGTCATTACTCTTGGCTGCATCTCAGGTTGGCATATGTAAACCAAATCAACTGCCAAGAATTTTAGCTCCACATGTCAGTTTCCTCTGTTGGACAGTACTTCTGCTACAATTTCGGTGTTGTTCTTTACTTATCATGGGCAGAAGAATAGACTAGTGTCTTGAATTCCCCTTTTGTTAATATGTCCATAACGCCTTGTGCCAAATGGTTTTTCCATTAATTTTAGACTAGTTTTTCACTCCCAACAACCTTAATCACTAAGCCTCATTAGTTGAATTTCATTGAAATGCATGTTTTCTGGTTAACTTAATTCACACATTTTGTGTTGTTGTTGGCTTCTATTTCTGGTTCTGGGGTGCTTATCTCAGGTCAATCCATTCATGAGAGGGAAACTGATGTACTGATATCAAGAGTGACGGGTCTATGGCCAGAGTTCTAGAAGGAGTTCTATGACCAAACGTATTTGAGAAAGGGCACAAAGAACCAGTGTTCACCGAGTTTTTAATGATAAAAGAAACAAGTTGTCTCGAGCGTATATTTCTTCATCTACAGTTAAGATCTAGTCAATGTCTTCTTATGGTGAAAGAGGTCGCTAGAAAAGTTCTCTGTTAGTATGTTCTCCAAATTTTAGTAATCTACACATTTTGTTTTTTTGAATATTGATACCTTATATCTTCGGATTACTTAATACTATTTATTTCTTTGGTAGTGTTATTTTTTGTGTCCTATAACGCAAAAAACATAAAGAAGATACTTCTAGTAAATTGCAGTTGTTTTGGCCCTCAGTTGTTTGCCCATGTTTGCGGGGAAAAAACGACATCTCCAAATAGTCATATTTTACCCGTAAATGCTTTGTTTGATTAGAAAAAAATAGTGCTTATTGTTGTCCAAAATTAGAGACGAGTTTGCATAGTCGTATCGGCCTTAAAAAATGACGGCCAGTGGTGCTGCTAAAAAATGCGGCTAACCAACGGCAACAGGTAAAGCGACGACAATTTCCCTTGTTTTTATGGGAAAGCGATGGACTACTACCCTCGTTTTTTAGCCTCTTTGTTGTAGTGTGCACTATGAAAAGCCATCTATAAATATGTCTGGGAGAGTTGTGATCTGTAAAGTATTCTGTAAATTCAAAGATGTATGAAATATTCAAACTAATGAAACATCTTTGTTCTTCCAATGTATTCTGTGCTATGAACTTTAATTTTAGATGTATAGTATTTTGTGCGAACTGATTTGTTGGGTATTGAGAAATAATAATTTGAACTGCGGATGAAGCAAAATGGGAGAAGGAAAAATAGGGAAAAGAAAGTTTAGAAATATGTTTGTGTGATAAACATCAAGCTGTGATGGAGTATTTTTGAACAAATCAAACTGTAATGATCTCAGTACGTATATCAGTAAAGGTAGTAGAAAGTAAGGTTGAAAATAGAGGAGTCCAAAAATGTAATTAGGTCGTTTTGTGAATATAAGCAGACAAGTGGCTAGAATGGTTGGATGGGTTTAAGAAGATTAGTATGTTCATGAGCTGTTGCTTCGAACGGACTGAAAGATGTCTTGGCATAGGTAGGTAACTGATATCTGTCTATATGTGCTCTGTTGGAGGTGCTTGACTGTATGTTATGAACTTCATATCTGCGGATGCGTCAGCTATACAAATAAGATCCAAGGATATATTTCATTAAATGGAAAGTATTAGCTTTCGTAATATTCTTGGGCTCCTGTTGATATTTTTGTTTCCGAAAATTTGTTCTTGCAAAATGTATTCTTCCCCAAAATTTGTTGAGGAGGTGATTTAGATTCCCATAGATTTTCATGTCTTGTATCTTTTGCAGGGAAATTTTTTTATTTATTATTTGCAAGTAGCCATGGTGAGGACATGTTCTCAGCATGTTTGTCATACTGTAGAAGCTAGGTTTAATATCAAAGTGGTTGAACTCCCTAAATACTAATTTTGTCAGTTGCCTTACGATGCCGTATTACCCAATTGGCCGTTAAAATTGTACGGTTTAGATGACGAAGGCAGGCATGTAGAGTATGACCATTTTTTCTGGTGTGATATGTTACGTGAGTTGCTACTGGATGTAACTTTGCAAGAAGAGGCTATTAGAGAGATCACACGGGACAAGCTTACTGAAGAAGATGAGAGGGGAGATAATATCATGCGGTGTGGTGAATCGTCCGGGCTGCTTTAAAAGAAACTTTATGTGATTGTAAGCTCAAACATTAAGAGCACGAAATAAATAAGTAATCTGTTTGTAGTATTCTATTTTTGTTATCTGCTGAATGTAGAATGTGGCAGATTGAATCTGTGAACTAAAATAAATAAGATCAACGTGTTCGTTAACTGTTCATGTGGCAGATATTGTGGATTGCAGCTGTCTAATTATAACAATTGTATAGATAATTTCAAATTTGAATATTGAGCTATTTTAGGAATAACATATATTATGGTACGATCTTGCTAAGTATAAAAGTAAGGTGATTGATCGTGTAAATTTCTTTGGGAAAGAGGGACACAAATTTTTAATGGAAAAAAGTAGGGACAGACGTAATGAGAGTAGACGTTATGACAGAAATCATAATGATGTTACAAGATGAAAAGACGTGCCTGTAGAGATAGTAGGGGTGACTGACATGTGTCTGAAAGAGCCAATATTTCATAAACTGAGGAAAAGTATAAAAACTCGTCTCTCTCTCTCTCGTATAAATTAACTACAGTGATTGAGAGAGAAAAAGTGGTGTAACCATGTCTTTAGATAAAAGAAACGTTTGAGTTCTAACTAGAATTTGGCAGAGAAGGCTTCATCTGGTGAGAGAATATTGTTGGAGAAATAATAGGAGTGGTCAATCTTTGTTAAACGTTTGGGTAAAGCGGAAGATTGCGGTTCTTCTAACACATGTTAGTGATTTGTTTTTCTATTTTTGATTGTATGTTCTAGTACTCTATATTTGATGTTGCATGTTCATCGCCTTTGTATGAAATTGATTCGGGGATATCAAAGTTGAGAATATAGGGGCTAAAAACTGATTGTTTGATTAAATTTTAGCTGTTTTACACAAGATTTGGGTAATAGAACAAACTGTAGAGAGAGAAAACTTGTTTTTGGAGAAAAAGAGGGAAAGTTGAAAATGATTTTCTATTATTTTGGAAAGTTAGAAAATAAATGCTTTAACAGGGTAAAAAGTATGAATGGTGTTATTTCTGCTGTGTGTATGGTATAGCATGTCAGACGTATTGAAAATGATAAAAAATATATATATATATATATATATAATATATATATATATATATATATATGTATCTGTAGGTCCAATATACGTTCAAAAAATGTAAAGCCCATGAATAATTTTGTAGTATCATCTAGTTCAGAGGAAACATCATCGTCGGGGAGGGAGGGCGATTGTAGTGGCATGGAAGAGACTATAGATAGCGTTAAAGTGACTGTAGGTGTAGAGGTTAGAGAACCCAATGAAGTAGATATAGTTGTAGAGGAAGATGATATAAAGGTAACTATCAGGTCCCAATCCTAAATCTCTGCTGATAATACCAGCTTGTTCGACTGCATAGCTCTTGAGCAGGTCGAGCTAAAGCAAGTACTCAATAAATTAGGTATATGTAGGGATAAAAAAGTGGAATCTAGAGTGCCTAAAGTACAACGAGCTCATGAGAATTGAGCTATGGCTGAGAAGAAGAAGGTTTGCCTTTCTGTAAGTAACTTGACTGGTCATCCTCTGCCTGAGCCAGATAGTACGAATGTGAAGTGCTTATTTCAGAGGTTGAAAAAGCCAGTGCTTAAAATATCTCCTTCTACTATGGTGGTAGCCCCCAGGACTGAGTGCGTTAAACTTGTTGTTGGGGTTGTAGTGGAGGAGCCGGTGGTGAGGGAAGTCGCTCCTTTTAAGGCGGTTAAGGGGTCTCTAAAAAGGAAGTAGCATGAGAGTGAAGGCAGTGGTCATACTAGTGCCAAGGCCATAGCCAAGTCGAGAGAGATAGAGAAAAATACTTTTCGATGGCGGGGACAGATCTGCATCAGCTTGATGATATGTTTCAGGAGGAGACTCTGGGGGTATGTACTGACATTCTCTATCTATTGTATTTTTGATTTGATATATATGTTACTGAACTTGGGTATTTGTATTGGCAGCTCTCGATGCTGATGAAGGGAGCTGCAAAGTTTTTTGAGAAGAGGAGCTAGGAGTTTGGAGAGCTTACTCGCAGGTTGGATGCCCAAACGGCTCAAATGAAGAAGCTTGAAGAGGAGCTCGAGAAAGAGAAAGAGAGTAAGGTTGAAGACTTAAAGGCTGCTGAAGAGCAGTATATAAAGCTATCCGAGTGTGAGGGGACTATCTCACAAGCATGTACCAAGTTACGGGAGAAAATAAACTATTTTGTCCAATCGTATCGCTACTTCGGGTTGACTGCGGTTGATATAGACCTTGGCTAAACTGGCAAATATAAAGAGATAGTCTTTCCTTCAGATATAGAGGATAAAGTGGTGGGAAATGCTATTGCTTTAGCCAATGTACCTACTTCTCAATCTAAACAAGTTCGAGTTGGTGGTGAAGTAGATCCTCCATCTAAGGTAGAGAATGTCAAGAATCTTTAATCTGTCTGTGGTCTTTTGTTTCAAACTATGCTGTTTTGTTATAGGCTTTGATGAGATTGTACTTTGTGTGGTCTTAAAACTAATAAGTTTGATAGATACTTTTTAATTATTCTATGTTTGTATGTTTTTATGATAACCAGAAATTTGTAATCTTTGTAGGAGGTAGAGCGGTTGAGAAAAACTGTTTCCAACTTGGAGAGATCATTGAGTAGAACGAGGGATTCCGTGACACATATTCAGCAGGTGCTTAATAAAACTGAGTATGAGAAAATGTAGTTTAAGTCTAATTTAGAGAAAATTTTTTAAAAAATATATGAACTTCAGTGTAGATATACAATAATAAAAATAGAGAGGGATGAGGTTTTAAGAAAGGAAGAAGAAACGGGGGTGTTAGTATAAAAATTGAAAGACTTGTCATGAGTGATAAACCTAGGTGTTAGAAGCTTTTGGCAGTTCTGTCACTGTATTTTGAGGTCGAAGTAGATAGTGAACAAGGTTTAAAAGAAGCTTATGGAGAACTTTTAAGGGAAAAGTGTGTAGTACCTGACCCAATTCTAGTTATATTTTTAGCTCAAGATGATCGTAATCGTCATAGTGCAGAGGTAAAAAAATGCTCGGTGTGAGCTGGTGTGTCTGTTATAGGGGGTGATATAGGTCCCTTACCTAATGCTTTTAGCTTTATGTAGGACCGAAAGGCAATGAGGATTGTGTTTTTCAGGCTAAGTAAAGAGCAAATAGAAGTGCAAAGGAAATTAGAGGGTGAGGTAAAGGAGTTACAAAACGTGCTGACGCAAAATATGGAGCAAAAAACATCTGTATCAAATCCATTGACAAAAGAAACATTTGTTAGGAAGAAGGTTGATGGAAATTTGACGGCGTTGGGTGTATTGCAGAAGGAAATGCTCAATCGTCTACATAGGGAGCACATGCAATTAAAGGAGCATCTGTATCTATCACGAGCAAAAGTCGTAGCTCAAACGGACCATGAATGCCATATGGAAAGTGTGAGTGAGTTTTATGAAGGGGAACTGGCGAGGGTAGATAATGAATTTATGACGTATGTAGTGGATAGTGGGAAGAATTTTGATGTAGAAAATGAAAGGGCAGAAAATATGTGGTTTACAAAAGATGAGGAGGAAAAGGTTGTTGAAAAACCAGTTCCTAAACCGATGCCAAATTCATTAGGAGATGATGATAAGGAGGTCAAGAGCTTAATACCTTGATCACGGTGAAAGCAGCGCCAATAGGAAGTGGTGACTTTTATATCTCCTTTAGACGTATAGGTAGATAGGTCCAAGAGTTCGAGAGATAAGGGGCATTCCTCTTGCAGCTCGAAGAAGCAAAAGTAAAGTAGCTAAGTTTCTTACCAACTTGCATATGCATTAGATCTTTGTACACGGTTTTGATGATAAATGAAATATGTCATCTTTGATGATAATATATATATATATAATAGAGTTATGGATTGATATTACTCAAATATTATGTTCTTAAGTAAAATTGTTAACTATGATATGTAAACTATTTGGATTCATGAATAAGTATGTATATGAAAGTTGACTGTTACTGTAGGGTAAATTGGCAGAGGTTCAAAACCTGTATGAGGCGTTACGTGTTTTAAATGAAAAATTGAACACTGATCCGAATCGTCATTAGGAAGCACTGAAAAGTATTACTGATTTAAAGGAAAAAATAGAAGTGAAAGTAACGGAAGAGTGAAGCGCATCAGCTCGTTTGACTGAATAACTTGAAGATAAGGAGGCCGAACTAGCCATTAAGCTTAAAAAATGGAGGGGCTAAAATAAGTTATAAAGAAATAAGAGTTGGACATTTCGGAACGAAGAAACCAATAGGAGGTTGAACTAATACAGTGTGACTTAAAGTAATAAAGTTGTTGGCGGTGCTGAAGAAAGAAGAAGATAATGTTAAAGATTTGTAATTTTAGATAAATACGCTTGAGGCAGAAATATTTGATGTGCGGGATGCTGTGAGGGAGACAGATGGGCATGCTCATAAATATGAAGGATTATGGTATGCCACTAGTATGAGAGTAAAATAGTTAGAGGAATGCCATAGTGATCAGAACGAATTGCTAAAAAGGTGGTGTCTCAAGATAGAGACTCTAGAGGATGTTGTTTAAACTTTAGAGTTAAATACTTTGGATTTCCAATAAGAGATTGGGGAACTGCTATGCGCGAAGACCAAGCTGAAGGCTGAACTTTTGAATGCTAAAATAAATCTTGATGATGGGGTTATAGAGAGAAGTCAAAATGAGTCTACGATGGATGAATCCATGGCTTTGTTGGCACATATGGACGAATTCATGACAGTGATGGAAGCTCATAATAAAGCTACATTGAATGAAAAATGAGCGATGGAAGATCGCTGCAAAAATTTAAAAGTTATGTTGAAGGAGGCTAAATAAAAAATTGCAGAGCTTGCTGTTCATGATAAGGTGAAGTGCGAGGCAGGTTATATGTATGAA
This sequence comes from Kingdonia uniflora, assembly GCA_014058105.1. Lineage (NCBI taxonomy): Eukaryota > Viridiplantae > Streptophyta > Magnoliopsida > Ranunculales > Circaeasteraceae > Kingdonia > Kingdonia uniflora. The sequence goes on along the minus strand of JACGCM010000303.1, from coordinate 117,613 downwards.
ACAGAGATGACGACAGTGGTTTCCTTCTTTGTGTCCAAGTTCAAGAGAGTATAAAAAGAAAGAGACACGGTATATGACAATCTGGTCATAAATGGTGTGCAGTGTGATATGCGGTTAATGCGAACTAAGTATCTAGATCACATAATGTCAAGAATTGGTGTTCTTACTCAGAGTATGGCTAAAGAAGGAAAACAAATTGCTACTAGGAGGGTGTCGTAGTTGATGTATTTGTGACTGTCTGGTCATGGGGAAAGTTCGCATGGCGATGTGCTGCCTGATAGCTCGAGTGATAGATCGAGTGATTGAATAGACGTTATGAATGTAAAAAAGGAGTAATTCGTACTATACTAATGGAAATATAGTAGATAGAGTGCAGTAAAATTGAATTGAAAATAGAATTAGTGGCCTGTACATATTTGTACTAACCTTTCGATGAACCAATTGTGACATAAAAGTCTGGTAGTCGCATTATAGAGCCAATAGTCGACCTGTCGTATGATAGAAGGTCAAATTGTTTAAGGTAATAAGCAACTTTTATGTAATAGAAGATCAATTTGGCTAAAGCAACAAATGATCTATTGTGTAATAGAAGATCAGATTGGCTTAAACATCAAATGATCTGTAATGTATGAGAAGATCAGATTAGCTGAAGCATCAAATGGTCTGTAATGTAATAGAAGATCAGATTGGCTGAAGCAACTAACGATCTATAATATAATAGAAGATCGGATTGGATAAAGCAATAAACAATCTGTAATGTAATAAAAGATCAGATTGGCTGAAGCAACATATGATCTGAAATAGTACTAGAATAAGGTGAGCCTACTGGTAACCTGTGATTTTTAGAAATGTATTATGTATATAGAAGTACTTGTATGATATATTTGAAAAGTATTGTAATGTAGGGCAACTAAACATAAATATTTTATTATTATAAGATTGACTTACAAAGAATGTTAGATAGGGTACTTTATGAAATAGTAGAAAGTACTCTAGCGTATGGCAATCAAACAAAAGTATTTTATTAATGTCAAACCAATGTAAAAGATGATAGATTTATTAGAAAAGTATACTGCAATAGATAATTATCTACGATATAACTTCAATCTCCTTGTGTTCCAAGGATTAGGCACTCGATCCTCATGTTCTATGGCGAGGTCGTAAGAGCCAAGTCCACTTTTTCCAACAATGATAAAAGGTCCTTCCCAATTATTTGTAAGTTTTCCCGCATTGAGTTCCTTTATATGTTTTGGTACTTCCTGTAGGACAAGATCTTTAATTTCAAACTCTCTATGACAAACTCGTTTGTTATATGAACTGGCTAAAGCCTGATGGTATCCTCCCAAGTTCATGATTGATATGTCCCTTATTTCTTTGATCTAATTCATGTTGCATGCCAACTGGAACTCATTTTCTTCGTCTGTCATGGTATGGTCACGTAATGGGTGATGATATTGAATGGGGATGATTGCTCGGTATTGTATGCCCACTTGAACAGCGTATATCTAGTCGATACTTGAGGTGTTGCTCGATACACCCATAATACATGTGGAAACTCTTGCACCCAATTACCCTTCTTCTCAGTCAAGCGCTTTTAAATTCCATCGACGATAGATCGATTGGTAATTTTGGCCTGACCATTATCTATTAGGTAAAACAAATTGGAAGGAGAATGGATGATGTTATACTGGTTGAGGAACTTAATGACTTTAAAGCCAACGAACTGAGGTCCATTGTCAATTCTTGTAGGGGCCTAACTTCAGGTAGAAGGGAAGTTGGTTCTTACACCACGGGGTTTATCCTTAATCAGAGGATTCAAGCATAAAATCCAAAGCATACGTAATCTACCGACAATATACTTGCTTAGAGGTCCGAATATAACGCTCTACGACCTCTGATGAGGATTTTTAAGAGAATTTTTATTACTGATGAGTAATCGAAGGTTGGAGTACTGAACTTTACAAAGCGATCGAAGGAAAACTGTAAGGGCTCAGAGGGGAGATTTTGTAACCCCTCCTTGGTTTCCCATCCCTCCTATTTATAGAACATATGAAGGGCTGAGTCACCAAGGTTAGTTCACATTACAAGGGTACCATCCGGATATCCCGGAGTGGGTATGGGCACCAGAAATGTTGGAATTGTCACTATGATAGTTGTTGGGTCTGTCTCTATACTTTAATACTGTAGCAGTGGTTAGGTTTGTCACGGTAGCTACAAGGACCAACCACTGCGCCTTCTTGTCTAGTGAGTTGGTTGTCTGTCCTGCCCTACTTCGACCATGCGCGGATATGGTCGAAGTCTTTCTGGTGTGATATGGAGATCGTCCTCGAGGCTTGTTCAGAGTCGACGATTCGTCTTCAGATAATCTTTGGGAGACTTTCTTAAGGATTAGATAGGCCTCGATACATTCGAGTAGGCTTCAAAGTTGCCTTCGAGTGTATGATTGGGGTAGAAGGCTGTGAGTAGACTACTACATTCGCCCCCTCTCAGTGAAGGTCTCAAAAATGGGTGTAGAGGCCTTTGCTGAGAAAACTGTTTGACGTTAGAAATTGAACGGTTTAACTGCTAGTTTTTGGGGAAGTAATAAAATAAGGTAACAAAGAAATGTTGGCGGGGGGTTCTTCAGATGATGGGTTCGTTTCATGGCCACCATTTGTTTTTGCTGGAATTATTTGCGGAAGAGATGGTGGAGTAGAAGGATTCTACTGTTGTGGGTAAGAGTGAAGAGAAGCGTCCCAATAATAAATATTGGCTTCTTGCTAGTTTGTTGAGTGATTTAAATGGGTATAGAAGGGTATTTGTATTTTCTGTTTGAATTGTATTATTTTGGCTTGTATTGAATAAACTTGGGAGTTCGTAATATAACTGTTGAATTATTTTTTAGTATTGTGTGCAGGTAGAATTTTGAATGCTCGAAGTAAAATTTTGATCTGTCGAAATAACCTATCTAAGCTGTCGAAGTGACATTCTCGTCTGTCAAAGTAGAAGTCTGAACATGGTGAAGTAAAAAGTGTGATCTGTCAAAGTCGAAGGAAGTTTAAACTTGGTGAAGTGAAAGATGTGATTTGTCAAAATAGAAGTCTGAGTTGTCGAAGTAATACTCTGATCTGTCGAAGTAGAAGTTTAAACTTTGTGAAGTAAAAAGTATAATCAGTCGAAGTCAAAGTCTGAGTTGTCGAAGTAATATTCAGATCTGTCGAAGTAGAAGTCTAAACTTGGTAAAATAAAAAGTGTGATCTGTCGAAGTTAAAGTCTGATCTGTCAAAGTAGAAATCTAAACTTGGTGAAGTAAAAAGTGTGATCTGTCAAAGTCAAAGTCTGACCTTGGTGAAGTAAAAAGTGCGATCTGTCAAAGTTGAAATCTGATCTTGGTGAAGTGAAAAGTATGATTTGTCAAAATGGAAGTCCGAGCTGTCGAAGTAATATTCTGATCTATCGAAGTAGAAGTCTAAACTTGGTGAAGTAAAAAGAGTAATCTGTCGAAGTTGAAGTCCAATCTGTTAAAGTAATATTCTGATCTGTCGAAGTAGAAGTCTGAACTTGGTGAAGTAAAAAGTGTGATCTGTCAAAGTCGAAGTCTAAACTATCGAAGAAGAAGTCTGATCTTGGTGAAGTGAAAAATGTGATCTATCAAAGTTGATGTCTAGGATGTCGAATTAATATTCTGATCTGCTGAAGTAGAAGTCTAAACTTGGTGGAGCAAAAAGTGTGATCTGTCGAAGTAATATTATGATCTGCCGAAGTAAAAGTCTGAACTTGGTGATGTAAAAAGTGTGATATGTCAAAGTCAAAGTCTGATCTATAGAAGTAATATTCTGATCTGTCAAAGTTGAAGTCTAAACTAGGTAAAGAAAAAGGTGTAATCTGTCGAAGTCGACGTCTGAGTTGTCGATGTAATATTTTGATCTGTCAAAGTAGAAGTTTAAACTTGGTGAAGTAAAAAGTGTGATCTGTCGAAGTTGAAGTCTGAGCTGTCGAAGTAATATTATGATCTATCAAAGTAGAAGTCTGAATTGGTAAAGTTAAAAGTATGATCTGTTGAAGTTGAAGTCTGAGTTGTCGAAGTAATATTTTGATCTGTCAAAGTAGAAGTCTGAACTTGCTGAAGTGATAAGTGTGATCTGCCGAAGTCGAAGTCTGATCTTTCAAAATAATATTCTAATCTGCCAAAGTAGAAGTCTGAACCAGGTGAAGTAAAAAGTATAATCTATCGAAGTCTGAGTTGTCAAAGTAATATTCTGATCTGTCGAAGTAGAAGTCTGAACTTGGTGAAGTAAAAAAGTATGATCTGTTAAAGTCACAGTCTGAGCTCTCGAAGTAATATTCTGATCTATCAAAGTAAAAGTCTGAACTTGGTGAAGTAAAAAGTGTGATCTGTCGAAGTCGAAGCCTGATCTATCAAAGTAATATTTTGATCCGTTAAAGTAGAAGTGTGAACTTGGTGAAGTAAAAAGTGTGATATGTCGAAGTAATATTCTAATCTGTTGAAGTAGAAGTCTGAACTTTGCGAATTAAAAAGTATGATTAGTTGAAGTCGAAGTCTGAGCCATCGAAGTAATATTCTGATCTATCAAAGTAGAAGTCTAAACTTGGTAAAGTAAAATGTCTGATCTGCCGAAGTCGAAGTCTGAGCTATCGAAGTAATATTTTGATCTATCGAAGTAGAAGTCTAAACTTGGTAAAATAAAAAGTGTGATATGTCGAAGTTGAAGTCTGAACTATCAAAGTAATATTCTGATCTGCCGAAGTAGAAGTCTAAACTTGGTGAAGTAAAAAGTGTGATCTGTCGAAGTCGAAGTCTGAGCTATCGAAGTAATATTCTGATCTGTCAAAGTAAATGTCTGAACTTGGTAAAGTGAAAAGTGTGATATGTCAAAGTTAAAGTCTGATCTGTCGAAGTAATAGTCTGAGCTATCGAAGTAATATTTTGATCTGTCGAAGTAGAAGTCTAAACTTGGTTAAGTAAAAAGTGTGATCCGTCGAAGTCAAAGTCTGAGCTATCGAAGTAATATTATGATCTATCAAAGTAGAAGTCTAAACTTGGTGAAGCAAAAAGTATGATTTGTCGAAGTTGAAGTCTGTGCTATCGAAGTAATATTCTGATCTGTCGAAGTAAAAGTTTGAACTTGGTGAAGTATAAAGTATTATATGCTGAAGTCAAAGTCTGATCTGTCAAAGTAATATTCTGATTTGTCGAAGTAGAAGTCCGAACTTGGTGAAGTAAAAAAGTATGATCTGTTGAAGTCAAAGTCTGAGCTGTCGAAATAATATTTTGATCTGTCAAAGTTAAAGTCTGAACTTGGTGAAGTAAAAAGTGTGATCTGTCGAAGTCTAATCTGTCAAAGTAATATTCTGATCCGTCAAAGTTGAAGTCTGAACTTGGTGAAGTAAAAAGTGTGATCTGTCGAAGTCGAAGTTTGAGCTGTCGAAGTAATATTCTAATCTGTCAAAGTAGAAGTCTGAACTTTGTGAATTAATAAGTGTGATTTTCCGAAGTCAAAGTCTGTGCTATCGAAGAAATATTCTGATCTATCAAAGTAAAAGTCTAAACTTGGTGAAGTAAAATGTGTGATCTGTCGAAGTCGAAGTCTGAGCTATCGAAGCAATATTTTGATCTATCTAAGTAGAAGTCTAAACTTGGTTAAATAAAAAGTGTAATCTGTTGAAGTCGAAGTCTGAGTTATCGAAGTAATATTCTGATCTGCCGAAGTAGAAGTCTAAGCGTGGTGAAGTAAAAAGTGTGATTTGTCGAAGTCAAAGTCTGAGTTATCGAAGTAACATTCTGATCTGTCGAAGTAGATGTCTGAACTTGGTAAAGTGAAAAGTGTGATATGTCAAAGTCAAAGTCTGATCTGTCAAAGTAGAAGTCTAAGGTATTAAAGTATTATTCTGATCTGTCAAAGTAAAAGTTTAAACTTGGTTAAGTAAAAAGTTTAATCCGTCGAAGTCAAAGTCAGAGCTATCGAAGTAATATTATGATCTGTCAAAGTAGAAGTCTAAACTTGGTGAAGTAAAAAGTATGATTTGTCGAAGTTGAAGTCTGAGCTATCGAAGTAATATTCTGATCTGTCGATGTAAAAGTCTGAACTTGGTAAAGCATAATGTATTATATGTCGAGGTCAAAGTCTGATCTGTCAAAGTAATATTCTGATATACCGAAGTAGAAGTCCAAACTTGGTGAAGTAAAAAAGTATCATCTGTTGAAGTCTAAGTCTGAGTTGTCGAAGTAATATTCTGATCTGTCAAAGTAGAAGTCTGAACTTGGTGAAGTAAAAAGTGTGATCCGTCGAATTCGAAGTTTGATCTGTCGAAGTAATATTCTGATCTATCGAAGTAGATGTCTGAACTTGCTGAAGCTAAAAATGTAATCTGCCAAAGTCAAAGTCTGAGTTGTCGAAGCAATATTCTGATCTATCAAAGAAGAAGTTTGAACTTGGCGTAGTGAAAAGTATGATCTGTCGAAGTCAAAATCTGAGCTGTCGAAGTAATATTCTGATCTGTCGAAGTAGAAGTTTGAACTTGGTAAAGTAAAAAGTGTGATCTGTCAATGTCGAAGTCTGATTTGTCAAAGTAATATTCTGATCTGTTGAAGTAGAAGTCTAAACTTGGTTGTATCTGTCTAATGACTGTAGAGTGGTCAAACCTTGAAGAGTATTGAGATGGTTGTGATACTCTTTTGTAATCAAGGGATTTGCTGGACATCGAGGGCCTATGCTACAGCGATGTAAGACATGGTCACCTCCAACGTATTCTTGAGGGTCCGGCCTTTTGACCATTCGTGTCCCCCAAGTTTGCTCGAATGTTAAGGGTTTGAAAAAACTTTGAGGTCGCCCCCAAGTGTCAGTCAGGCCGAGGGTGACATAATACTTAGAGGAAACCACAAAATTCATTGGACTTCGACGGCTTTGCGGGCCTGATCGAAGCATAACTGTTTACCCCCAATTCATTCCTGAGGGTCCGGTCTTTCAACCATCATTGCCCCTCAAGTTTGCTCGAAATTGGAGGTTTGAAAATTTTTGAGGTCGCCCCCAAGTATCAGTCGGGTCGAAGGGTTGACATGATATCCTGGCTTAACCAAGAAATTCACTGGACTTTAACGGCTTTGCGGGCCTGATCGAAGCATAACTGTTTGCCCCCAATGCATTCTCGAGGGTCTGGTCTTTCAACCTTCCTTGCCCCTTGAGTTTGCTCAAAATTGAAGGTTTGAAAATTTTCAAGGTCGCTCCAAAGTATCAGTCGGGTCGAAGGGCTGACATGATACCCAGGCATAACCAAGGAATTTACTGGACTTCGATGGCTTTGTGGGCCTGATCGAAACATAATTGTTCACCCCTAATACATTCCCGAAGGTCTGGTCTTTCAGCAATCATTGCCCCTAGATTTTGCTTGAAATTGAGGTTCAAAAATCTTCAAGGTCGCCCTCAAGTATCAGTCAGGTCGAAGGGTTGACATGATACCCAGGCTTAACCAAGAAATTTAATGGAAAATTGAAGACGAAGCTTGGGAAAAGATGTTTATTGATTATTTTGTGTTTACATCGGGTGTACAAGGTACAGTCCATGGCCTATTTCATGAGACTTACTGTATTATGGTGTCGTTCCTCGGCTTGAATGAATTTTCGAGAAAGTAAGGCTATTTGGGCGGCCACTCCATCGACGGAGTTGCCGGTATGGGTAGAATTGGAACGGAGGATAGGTGCCATTGAGGATAACCTGTTGAAGTTGAAAATAATAAGGGGGGAAAAAGAAAGGGAGATTGGTAGGGTGGGAAGCACAGAGGATGCCAAATGTAGGGGACTAACTTCAGGCAGAGGGGAAGTCGGCTCTTACACCACGAGGTTTATCCTTAATCAGAGGATTTAAGCATAAAATCTATAGTATAGGTAATCTACCAATAATATACTTACGTAGAGGTCTGAATGTGACGCTTTACAACCTCTGATGAGGATTTTTTTTAAAGTTTTGATTACTGATGAGTAATCAAAGATTCGAGTACTGGGTTTTACAAAGTGATTGAAGGTTAACTGTAAGGGGTCAGAGGGGAGATTTTGTAACCCTCCTTGGTTCCTTATCCCTCCTATTTATAGAAAAAATAAAGGGCTGAGTCACCAAGGTTAGGTCACATTACAAGGGTACCATCCGGATTGCCCAGAGTGTGTATGGGCGCCGGAATGTCAGAACTGTCACTATAATAATTATAATAGTTGGTTGGTCTGTCTCTGTACTTTAATACTGCAGCAGTGGTTGGGTCTATCACTGTAGCTCCAAGGACCAACCACAGAGCCGCCTTGTCTAGTGAGCTGGCTGTCAGTCCTATTATATTTTGACCATGTCCGGATATGGTCGAAGTATTTTTGCTGTGATATGGAGTTCGTCTTCAAGGCTTGTTTAGAGTCGAGGCTTCGTCTTTGGATAATCTTTGGGAGACTTTCTTAAGGATTGGATAGGCTTCGAGACATTGGAGTAGGCTTTGAAGTTGCCTACGAGTGTGTAACTGGGGTAGAAGGCTGCGAGTAGGCTTCGAAGTAGCCTTCAAGTGTGTGACAGGGGTAGAAGGCTATGAGTAGGCTACTACAATTCTAATAAGGTGGGGGCAACCAAACTGTATTATAATTATTTCCCATATAAACTTGATGACTTCATCTTACCATGTTCGACACAAAGGAACTGCTTTTACCTATTTGGTGACGTAATCTGTTACGATTAGGAGGTGTTTCCTTTTCCCAGGTGCAGTTGGGAACTCTCCTGCGAGGTTGAGGGCCCACCTTTTGAATAGCCAAACAACCTTGCTCGAATGGAGTTCCAAGGCTGGAGCTCAAATTTGGGATCCATGTCGTTGACATGCATCATACTTGCTCACATATTCGATGGCTTGAGCTTTCATTTAAGGCTAAAAGACTCCTTGCGTCAGAGTCCGATTTACTAAAGATTGTCTTACTGCATGGGATCCACAAGTGCCTTCATGATGTTTATACAGGAAGTCTTGAGCTTCTTTATCCGATAAACATTGGAGATAGGGTCTTGTTACTGACTTTTTTATAAAGAAAGCTTTCGACAATGATGTATCGCTTAGCATTTTCAAGCACGCGTCTTCTTTCAGTAAGATCTTTGGGGAGTTTACCATCAAACTCATTTTTGGGCCCGATATATGTGAAGAAAGGTCGTCTCCAATTTTCTTTATCATTTTTACCGCTCTCAGTATTAGCAGAATTTGAGCTGATGATGTTAATGCTGAGGTGGATATTACTTTGATCTTCAAATATCGGGCTTCTGTTCTGAGGACTCCCGTAAGATAGGCAAGGGAATCAAAATGTCAGTTTTCTCCACAAGGCAAATGTTTGATGGTAGTATTTTTTAATTTACGCATTATGTTCGTTACTGTTGCAGCGTAATCAATAATTTTTTCATTTTTATGAAACTTGTCTGTATAATGGTTCACTATGAGTAAAGAGTCCGTGTATACAGATAACTTGGAAACCTCAATCTCCAGAGCCATATCTAGACCATGGATAAGTACCTCATATTTGGTCTCATTGTTGGTGGCTTTGAAGTTGAGTCAGATTACTTTCTCAATCATGTCTTTAGAAGGCTTGATATGAATAATCTCGATGCCTGAAACCCAGCAGATCTGGCTGAACCGTCAGTTAGAAGGCGCCAACCTTCTTGGATATCCAATTTGATTTTTCCTCAAACTATCCTTTATTTATGTCGGTACTATCTTTTTCCCAGTCAGGATCATCTACTGGAAAGTATGCAACGAAATCTGCTACTTCTTGCCCCTTTTTGGAATGTTGTGGTTCGAAACGTATATCGTGCTCACCTAGAGTAACCGACCATTGCTGGACTTGTCTGGATTTCTCCCATTTAGATAAGATTTCACACAAAGGATAATTTGATATTACTCAAAATGAGTGAGCTTGGAAATATTGTTTTAACTTCTACAATATATAGAAGATAGCTAAAAGTAGTTTTTCAATCTTAGTATTTCGTGTTTCGGCCGAAGTGGGAGTCTTGCTAATGAAGTTGATAGGTTTCTCCGTCTATTCATCAAGTCGAATGAGGACTGAGCTTAGTAATTTATCAGTAACGGCAAGATATATGGTGAGCTCTTCTCCTTCCTTGGGTGCATGAACTCATTATTGGTGGCTTTCCCAAATATCATTTTAGTTCCTAAAACACTGCATCACATTCTGCAATCCACTCGATCTTGGGATCTTTTTTAGGCTTCGTTTTCATCGTCCCTTCGCACAGTAGGTCGAATAACCATTGATATCGGTCTAAAGATTCAGAGAAAAAATGATTGATTACTGCTATCTTGCCAGCTAATTTTTTTACGTCTTTCTTTGTCTTTGGAAAAGGCATAGATAATAATGCACAAATACGATCTAAGTCAGCCTTGATACCTTGCTTGCTGATCAAATGTCCCAAGAAATTGCCTGATTGGACTCCAAATTAACACTTGTCTGGATTCAGTCACATTTTGTAAGGCTAAAGAATTTTGAAGTTCGTGTGTAAATCTACGGGATGGCTCTCCTTTTTGAGACTTTTGCACAACATATCATCAATGTAAACATCCATTATTTTCCCAAGATGGTCTTTGAACATTTGTGTCATCAATCTTTGGTAAGTAGCTCCTACATTCTTGAGGCTGAAAGGCATAACCTTGTAGCAATACAAACCATGCTCTGTGATGAAAGTTGTTTTTTCTTGATCTTCAGGTAACAGAGGTATTTGGTTAAACCCTGATATAACGTCTATCATGGATAAGAGTTCGTACCCTGCGGTAGAGTCGAGCAGATGATTGATGATAAGAAGTAGAAAACTATCTTTTGGAGTATGTTTATTGAGGTATGTGAAATCCACGCACACCCTATTTTTTCCATTTTTCTTCGGCACTGCGACAATGTTCGAGATCCATTCTTGGTAGTTAGTTTTTCGGATAAAACCAACTTTAATGATTTTATCAATCTCTTTGTTGATGTCTTCTCAGAGTCTTGGTATTAAAGTTCTTTGTTTTTGTTTGACTGTGCTTTATCTTTCAAACTAATCTTGTGGCAAGCCAAATTTAGATTAATGCCTGGCATTTCGTGGAACGTTCATGCGAAGACATCACTGTTGTTCTGAAGAAATTGAATATGAGCATTACGCTTGGATGTGGGCAAAAGAGTTCTAATGTATGTACCCCATTTGTCTCCACTGATCTTGATGTATTCTGAAGTTTCTAAGCTTTGCAGCTAGTTTTCTGTAAAGTTCTCTATAATGTTCCTTATAGTTTTCTGTAATTATTATGCGACCTGTGGTATTGATGGTTCTGTCACAGTAGTGACATAATTTTTACAAACTCGAGCTAGCTTCTGACTGCCTTTGATCTCATAAATATTGTCATTCCAATTGAATTGCAGTGCCAAATAGTGGGCCTATGGGATAACTCACATGTTATACAGCCAGCAGCGTCCCATGATCCTCAGATAACGTGACCTTGCATTGATAACATAAAATACTACGTCAATTGTTATCGGTCCTACTGTAATAAGAAGTATGATATTTCCTTCATGTTCTTCCTTAAAGCCATTGAATCCACTAATGTCAACGTCACTAGGCTAAACTTTATCGGGCATTCCCATCTGATCAATCGTGCTTTGGAAAAGCAGTTTGATGCTACTACCAGTATCCACCATCATTGTATATAGTATGACATTTCATATTTTTAGCATGATCACGAGTGCATCATGATGAGGAAAGTTAACATGGCCGACATCGCAATCTTTGAAGGTGATCCCTGTACGTTGAAAACTAGATATAGGGAGTAACCGGGCATTTTTATCGGCCATGGATAAATTATTACACTGGCTGAGATATCGTCTTTTGTATATAATCGACCTGTTAATGGTATGAGTTTTGATAAAGTGGCTGAGGGAGATATGCTATAAATGCATCTCCTCTGCCACTTCTTTGACCTGTACGATTTTAGTAGTAAGCTTGTAACTCCCATTTTTATAACATTCAACATCCATTATGTACTCATGCATCTGTCCATCGGTAAAAATATACTTCAACAGTCGGTACAAAGCAAAAAAATGTTCTGTGTCTTCATGTCGGACTTTGTGGTGTATGCAATAAGGTTTGCTCTCGATTGGTTAAAGATATTGGGCATTGCAGAAGAACTTATCCTTTTAAAGTGTAGGATATATGTTGGCTATCATGACATTCATCGTGGGAAGACAGGGCTTTGGCATATTACCCCTTCTCCGAGTTTGATCGTCATTAGATTTAGCTCGCTTCCTATCTCCTCTCTAATCAGCAGTATGGTTGAACTCTTGCTTTGTGGATTAATCTCTTGCTGTCAAGGTTAATTTATGAGTTTTCTGTCTTTCGAACAACATCCTTTTGAGATCAATGTAGTCGTTGACCATCTCGATCATGACTTCCAAAGTTATAGGCTAGTTTAGAATCAGGTATTCCTTCTTTCTTCCATCCACGAGCATAGTATTGGTGATGGCTAAAATAGTAATTTTTTGATTGAGTTGGTCCACTTTTCTGGCCAATTCCAAAAATTTCCTAGTAAATATTTGAAGCTTTTCTCCTGGTACCTGCTTAAGGCTGAACAGAGAATGTAGATTCTCCTCTCTCTCTCTGTTGTACAAGTAGTTCTTGACGAAAAGTTCTTACAATTGTTTGAAAGTTTTAATAGACCCTTCTAGTAGTGAGTGGAACCATCGCAAAGGTTCAACTTGTAAGTTGGTATGAAAGAGCCGGCATATAATATGGTTGGATGTAGAATGTAAGCTTAGAGCGTCCTGGAATTCTTAAACGTACTTTACTGGATCATTTCCCTGTATTTTTATATATTTAGGGTGTAGAAACCGGTAGGAACTTTGCCATCCAATAGTTTCTGAACAATCGGGCTTTTTTATAGTCTGTTGTAAATTCCTTTAGATGTTTAAGCCAAGGCATCGAGCATTTCTTTTATACTCTTTTCAACATGTTCCTGAGTTATGCACTGACGAGATGTGGTTGTCGATCATGAGATGCGTCCTTCACGTAGTCACCACTTCCTTCACTTATCCGATCGCATGCCGGGATACAAACTATTCCTCGGGGTGGATCTTCTACTTGTCTGACTCTAGCAAGGCTGCCATCAACTTCCTGGTAAACTACTTGTACCAGAACTGGCTCAACCCAAAGTTGGTGTTGATTAGATCGAGCGTCTCCTCCCATATTGTTGGCGTGAGGCCCTAGTCTGTCTAGAACATAAACTTGTGAAGCAGCTGGCAGTACACCTTTGTTCTTCTGGGTTGTAATTTGCTGACTTTGTAGAACCTTCAACGTATCTTATATGCTTGCCAGGTGTTGTTCCAATGCGGCTCGCCTATCTATATCAAAGCTTAGAGTAGCCCGCAACTCTGCTAGTACGGCATTTCCTTCTCTTAGAATAATTGGCATACTCTGGTCTGGAAGCGTCATTCTGTAAAAAGATAATCGTTTGTTTTTGAGACAATGGGATTGAGAACTTTTTTCTCACAAATGGTGCCAAATGTAATAGCCTAATTTTGTGATCCGAACTTAGTCTTTGCACCAAAGAGATTTAGAACGATTAGTGAATAAAGAGTAACAATTAGCGCAAAGATAAGCATGGAAAACCTTTGAATAGGTTAAAAACCATGACCTTTCTTGAGGAGTTAGAAAAGAGAAAGATTTTATTAATGATTGTTAACTATTACAAAGGATATTATGAATAGTTCTATGTAAAGTGTTTTAGTCAAGATTCATCCATCCTTCATCTGGAATTTTTTGGTCCTATTTATAGGTCTTATAATATGACCATTTGGCGATCATTAATCTCCTTATTGATAGACATTATAATATATATGTATATTTGCTAGTCCTTAAACTGATTGTGTAACGGTCTGATCTTACTATTTTGTAATGGCATCATTGATGAATGTGCACTTGTTGATTTGAACTACTGATGTAGAGGTCGATAATGATAAATAAAACTCTGTAGCTGTAATATGTCATAAATTATGCCACGTGTATGTTGATAAGGTCGAGTGGTCGTATGATGGTCGAAGATGGAGTTTGAGTCTGAGATGCGGAATAAGCCACTTCAATGACCTATATAAATTAAATCTTGATAATATGTTCACCAAAACCGTTCTGACCCTGCATCATAATAATGGAACGAAACGTGCCATAAGTAATAAAAATTTCTCCATCTTGTTGCACAGACGGCTGTGGCATATCTCCAGAAAAAGAATGCAGAGATTAGTAAAAGATAGGTTCCATCCGAACCTTAATTTTACTAATTTTGGTGTGTGTGTGGATTGTATTAAAAGCAAACAAACCTAATATACCAAGAAGGGTGCCAAAAAAAGTACGCAGCTTCTAGAAATTATTCATAAAGACATTTATGGACTTTTTACCACACCTTATTTTATGGGAGAAAAGTATTTTATCACTTTTATTGACGACTTTCCGCGTTATGGTTATGTCTATTTATTTAGTGAAAAATCTCAAGCAATAAATGTCGTTGAGGTATACATTACTGAGGTTGAAAGACAATTAGGCAAAAAGTGAAAGTTATTAAGTGAGATAAAGGTGGTGAATACTATGATAAATATGATGAATCGGGTCAGTACCTTGGCCTATTTGCCAAAATCCTAGAAAAGCTTGGTATTCGTGCTTAATATACAATACAAGGAACGTCACAGCAAAATGGTATAGATGAAAGGCATAATTGTACTTTAATGAAAATGGTTAGGAGTATAATAAGTCATTCTACTTTACCCGTGTCTTTGTGGATTGAAGCTCTAAAGACTATTGTATATTTATTAAATAGGGTTCCTAGTAAGACAGTTCCGAAAACTCTATTCGAGCTTTGTCTAGAAGGAAACCTAGTTCAAGACATCTTCATGTTTGGGGATGTGGAGGGGAGGCTAAAATTTACAATCTACATGAAAATAAATTAGACCTTAAAATTATCAGTGGGTACTTTATTGGTTACCCCGATAAGTCTAAAGGGTGTAGGCTTTATAGTCATACACATAGTACGAAAATTGTTGAAATCGGTAATTTAGGATTCCTTAAAAATGGTAAAATCAGTGGGAGTAGTGAATTATGAAATGTGGTTATTGAGAAAGTTAGGGTGCAAGTCTCATTACCTATAACATCTAATCCTATTATTTTTCCTATGGTTGTTGATCAAATTGGCAATACCAAGCAACAACTGGAGAACCATCTACTCCATAATGAGATTATTACCAATAAACTGATAATAGAGGTACCAAAAGAAATAGCACCACGCCGATCCCAACGGGAAAGGAGATCTGCTATTTTGGATGACTATGTGGTGTACTTACAGGAATCTTAATTTGACATAAGGACTATTGATTTTAAGGATCCCGTTTCATTTTCATAAGCCATGGATAGTAATAATTCTACTAAATGGATTGATGTTATGAAAGAAGAGTTGAAGTCAATGGAACAGAAATAATTTTAGGATCTCGTTGAATTTTTATAATGATACAAGAAAGTGAATTGTAAATGGATCTTTAAGACCAAGCATGACAGTAATGGCAATATCGAACGATATAAAGCCCGACTTGTAGCCAAAGATTTTACTCATAAAGAAGGTATTGATTACAAGGAGACCATCTCACCTATATCAAATGACTCACTTAAAATTATTATGGCATTGGCGGCTCATTATGATTTAGAGTTACACCAAATGGATGTGAAAACTACTTTTCTAAATGGGAGTTTAGATGACGAAGTCTATATGAATCAACCTCAAGGTTGCCCCGAAGAGGGGAAGGAATTTATGGTTTGTAAGCTTAAGAAATCAATTTATGGTCTTAAACAAGCTTCCCGCCAATAGTACATTAAGTTTCAAGATGTCATTGTTCTTTTTGGGGTAAGGAAAATATTGTTAATCGATGTATATACTTTAAGGTCTGTAGAAGTAACTTTATATTTTTGGTTTTGTATGCTGATGATATTGTACTTGCTAGGAATGATGTTGGTTTACTTTACCAGACTAAGAAGTTTCTCTTTAAGAACTTTGAAATGAAAGATTTAGGTAAGGCATCTTACGTGATTGGAATCAAAATCTATCGAGAACGAGTACAAAAATTGTTAGGGCTATCTCAGAAAGCCTATATCAATAAAAATTTAGAGAGTCCCGGTATGGAGAATTGTTTAGCTCGTGATGCACCAATTCAAAAAGGTAATTAATTTAGTCTTATGCAATGTCCAACAACTAAATGGAAACGTAAACAGATGGAAAAGAATATGTATGCATCTATCATGGGGAGTTTAATGTATGCGTAGACTTGAACTAGACCAGATATAAGCTTTGCCATTGGTATGCTGGGTAGAAATCAACTCAATCCAGGGATGGACCATTGGAAAGCTCTAAAAAAGGTTATGAGGTACCTGCAAGGAATGAAAAATTACATATTCATATTTAGGAGGTTTGATCATTTAAAAGTGATCAATTACTCAAACTTAAATTTTGTTAAATGCCCTGATTATAAGAAGTTTACTTTTTGTTATGTCTTCCTACTGGCTTGAGGGGCAATTTCATGGATAAGTACAAAATAGGATAGTATTTCTTCATCTACTATGGAGGCTGAGTTTGTGGCATGTTATGAGGCCATTGATCATGGTTTATGGTTATGGAATTTTATCTCAAGACTTAAATTTTTCGACTCTATTGCCAAGCCATTGAGAATTTATTGTGATAATACCGCAGTAGTGTTTTTCTCTAAGAAAGATAAGTATTTTAATAGTATTAAACACATAGAGATAAAATATTTATTGGTCAAGGAGTCTGTTAAGAAACAACAAGTACTTATAGAACATATAAGCACAATGCTTCTGGTTACATATTCGCTGACAAAGGGATTACCGCCAAAGACATTTAAGGAACATGTTCAGAGTATGGGTCTTGGGTGGATTCCATGATGTTTTTCTTTATAGTTATGGATTTCAAGTTTGATTGCTCTCTTTAGACATCTTATTGAGATCTTATTATAGTATATTTATGATATTTTCCTGTTTACCATTATGTATACACAGGTATATGATTGGATGAATGGTAATAGGAAAATATTTTGGCGACACATTATTAATAGACCTTTTATAGGCATATTTGTTCACGCCTATAAACCTCACTTACGAAGCAAGTTAAATAGTTTATTATTGTTGTAGTACATGGAAGGAAATGTGTCATAAAATTGCATAAGACCTCCATGACTCGCTTTAGTAAATTGTTTGATTTTGGTATTATGATGACCAATAAAGATAGTATGACTTAGATATATTTTAAATTACGCGCGTGTCAGTTATTTAATCGTTGAGCAAATTTTGAGTCAAATTTTTTAGGAAACTTAAATTTAATCGAATATGATTTCCTAAACTTCTTCATATATACCAAGTGGGGGAATACAAGACTTATTATGGCCCACATGAGTAGTGTCCTTTAGTAATTATGGGTTTCTAATTATGATGATCCAAGTCCTAATAGGAAACTAATCCTATTGGTTAACGAGGCTTGGGTTTCCTATAATTCTTTACTTTTATGGAAAGTAGTCCTAATTGAAATAAGAAACTAGGTCTTCTCTCTACCAATTTAAGTGTGCCTAGCCCATCAACTAAAGTACTATTTTATTTCCTAGGACATAGTTGTCACCGCTTGCCGCCGATGATGAACACAAGGACATACCTCAATCAATCAAGTTAAGGATCAAGGTATGTGATTATGTTTCCACACTATCATTTATCGTGATTATCACATTAATTCCTAGGTCCTTATAGATCTTTACATTTATTGATCCTGTCATGTTTTATAGTTTGTAGAAATATAACTTAAAATTTGGAAGATATGTAGCCTCTATGGTAGACCTTGTAAAGAGTTGATCTTTAAAAGGAAGAAGGTGGAGGGTTTTCTCTTTGGTGATTTAATGGTAAGAGGGGAAGTACCTCTTGTTTTCTAGGAGGGGAAATCAAGGGAGTAAGATTAAAGGGTTTCAAGAAGAAGATATGCAATGGTCTTTGTCAGGTTATCTTCGGGATCTTGATGGATCTCTATTTTCTTTATCTCTTGTATGAGCCTCTAGTAAATCTTGTGTTATGTGTGCATGAATTATTGTGTCTATGTTTCTTGGTTGGTTATTTGTATGCCATGAGGATACCGAATAATAACCAAATTATGCGTGGGGGATGTATTTCGCCCGGTTCCACAAACACCAGTGTTGTAAGATCAATTATGGGAACAAGATGAAGAGTTGGGTGAAGAGTATGTTTGAAAGATGATGAAATAGGATTAAATGAATAAAATTCACTGGTGATTCTATGTTTCTGTGTTGTTAGAATTATATATGTAACTCCTAGTTTGTATTTATTTCATTCAACTTCCTAGTATATAAAGAAGCATGATTCAAGATGTTTAACACATAGTGGATAGAGGTATCAAAATTTTTACGTGTTTAAATGTAGCAACTGTGTATTTTGTGCTCACATGATTTGGTTTTGAATAACGTAAACATAATTATACATTAAAAAGTGGTGTTTTGAAACTATACTAAGTGTAGACTATGTTTCATATAGTTTGGTACATCTAAGGTGACATTTGAGGGGGGGGAAAAGTGACATTTGAGGACCCTAATGCACATTTTGTTTGCAAGATGTGATATATATTAAAAACCTAACAATTGTAAAGAAGAGGCGTATGAGAGCCAAACTATTTGGTATATAAAAAGAGGATAAGAGCAAGAGGATAAGAGCTTCCCTGAGAGTTGATATATCAAGTGTAAAAGTTGTCATATTAAGTGTTAATCTAGATTAGAATAATTACGAGATGATTTATGATATAACAAACTATTGGAGATGTTTAGTAATCAACGAGGAGAGGATGGAATATAATTAACTTCTGGAGATATTAAGTAATTGTAGGGACCTATCCCTTGACCTAACCTAAATTTAAACTACCTCAATATCAGACTCACGCATTTTATGCGTGATATGAACAATCAACATTGGCACCTAGACCACGAACTGATAAAGAACATGGATCGAGCACAATAGAAGAATATGAACAAGTCAAATACACCTGTTTCCCATAAACTAAATAGTTGCACAGTCAACTACCACTTATCTCATTATTTGGATAGCGTGCTTCAGCCCGATAACGAGCTGCGGGAAAGGCTTATATAAATAAAAAGTTCTAGAAGAGACAGGGACCAAAAAAATTAGATTTTCTAGACTTTAACATATGAATTTCTAGATTCCAAATACCATAAAACTTTTTATTTACAAGATCAAGTATTTCTAGTTCGAGAGATCACTTGTAATAAGATATCAGCCTCAAGCAATAAAAGTTAATGTTACTAAAACCCTCAACTCGAGGTCATGGTTTTTTTACATATTTAAAGGTTTTACACGCTAAATCACATCTGTCATTTCTTGTTTTACATTAGTTTTTGTCATAGGTACATTTGGGGTAAGAGCTAATTTCAAGCCATTTCGAGCTACAGAATTTGGCCATTACATTTGGCGTCGTCTCTGAGAAATAAAATATTTCTACGATATCCTAAGGTATATATTAATTCTAATATCAATCTCCAATCATGGTCATTTCCAGGCAACCAACAACAGGAATCTAGCTCGATCTTTCAGTTAAGCCAGAACAGCTTACAAAAATATGGGAGAATCTCTACGCTGAAATAGAGAAACATAATGAGCTCGAGCATCAGTCAATTCTTGACCAAGAGATTTGCGATAAAGAGCTCGAAGCTGAGCAATAAGCTCGCTTGACAGCATTCAAGCGACATGAAGAATATATGATATCCATGCGGACTGCATTACAGGTTTGGCGACACTCAATAGGCTCCCCAAATAAGAGATCGTGATCAAGTGTCGAAGAATTCTTGAGTTTTTGTACGATAAAGGTTAGGACCTCGAGGAGCCACCAGCAAAGCAATTTCCCAAAATATTCAGTACGAACCTCGACCTTCCATTCATTTGGGCGGTGAAGTTCAGTCTGATAGCAGCAGAGGTCTCCGACCTTCCAAGTATCAAGAGGAAGAACAATTACCTTAGCCTCAAATTCCAGTACGTGATCGTTTGAGTGAAGGTGCCGGTACTCATAATCCTCTACCACCTCACCAAATCATTCAGGCCATACGTCAATACGTCACACAAGAGCATATAGATCAACGAATCAAGGAGTTAATCGAAGCTCAAACTCTAGGCAATAAAGATGATCTTACCAAGTTGTAAGGAAGTCTGATTGCCAAAGAGTTATTAGATATGGAAGTACTAAAAGATTTCCATATTCGAAGATTCATAAATACAAGGGCACCGATCCAAAGGAGCACATTCAACAATATTGTGATTTATTAGGGATATACTCCAATCTCAACCACATTCTCTGCTGCCTGTTTGCAATAAGTCTATAGGGAGAACCGCTCCGATGGTTCATTTCCATACCTGAAGATTCTATCCTCACATTTGATCAATTACAGAAGCAACTCATCATGCTCACAACAAAGACAAACAGGAGAATTTATATTCTCTTATTAGTCTTAAACAGTCATAAGGGAAGAAGCTCAAGGCCTTTGCAAAGAAGTCTTTGGAGCTCGCGCGTAAAGTGGATAATCTTGATCAGAAAATAACTATTACTACTTTTACCAATGTGCTCTAGCTCGACTGCAAGGCCAAAAAGAACCTCATCTTAAATAAACCCACGACCTTGAAGGATATGATCACCAAGGTCATGGGTATATGTCGACCTGGAAAGGATGATGACCAAAAGGCACAAATCTATTAAATCCATCCAAACCACTAAGGGTCTTCCAATAGAATGAAACAATGAACCGAAGGAGGATCAAGGTGATCAAAAGTATTCCAAAGCCAACACTAGCAAAGTACAAAAAGGCAGTACATTACCCAAACCGGTCCTCCCCAAGATAAATGTCTGAATTTGTATAATTTTTCTAATTCTATCAAAGGATAAGCTATACCATCTATCTCAACCATTGGAACCAATCGAAGGCCGTCTGTACTGCATGCATCATAATGTAAATGATCATGTAATTGACAACTGTTATGCTTTACAGAGGTTGATAGAATTTATTTTTAAAGATGGGTGGATGTATGAATACATTGTCAATTTAGAATCATAAAAGAATGGAAGCTACAAGACGCTGATCGACGTAGTCCAAGTCGAAGATCAAGCTGAGGAGAAACATCTATACCATATGTACCACAATAACATGATTGAGATTCATTAGATCATTAATTCTTACAGATTCAAGCGTAAGAGATTATCGGAATGTTGCGATCTCACACCTTAAGATAATGAAGCTAAGCTTCTTCCCGAGTCGAGCAATCGCCGGCTTGAGATTTCCTTTAAAGATTACGACATCAGTCATGTAAAATTTCCACATCATGATGAATTAGTAATAATGCTCAAGATGAAGAAGTTTGTTATGCATACAATGATGATCGATACTAGAAGCAGTATTGAGATTCTTTTTTAGAGCACGATCGACCAGATAGAGTTGGCCGATCAAGTCATTCCAAGCGACACCGATATTAGTGGATTTAATGGTTCAAAAGAAGAGCATGTAGGCAAGATCATCTTATGTATCACCGTTAGACCAACCATAATCGACTTTGTATTCTACATCATCAGCGCCAAACCTTGTTATCTCAGGATTATGGGCCGCTACTGGATTCACAACATGAAAGCGACTGCTTCCACTTATCATCAAGCACTTTGCTTTAAACACAATGATGGTATCTATGAAATCAAAGGCAGTCAAAAGCTTTCTAGAGCTTGCAAGAATACCGTATTTTTCATTCTAGATACATCAGACAAATATGCTGCATAATAATTATAAAAAGCTGGTCACATCGATGATCAGCCTTCCACAGAAGACTTATGAAAAGTTGGTCACATCGATGATCAACCTTCAACAAAAGAACCTACAGAGTACATCGACATTGATGGACTAAGCTGATGTACTTTTATCGGTACTAAGCTGGTCTTACACGAAAAGGTTATCGTCGTTCACTTCTTACGAATGAATCGGAACATCTCTGCGTCGATTTTCGAAGCGATGCCTGGGGTGGATCCATCCAAGGCATGTTATCAATTAGCCGTCAACATCAACGCCACGGTGATCAAACAGAAATAGTGACAACTCTCACCTCATCTTCGAGATGAAGTCAACATTGAGATTAACAAGTTGATCATAGTGGGGTTCATTCGAGAAGCCGAGTATCCAGATTGGATCTTCAACATCGTCGTTATTTTAAAAATGAATGGAAAGGTCCAAGTTTGTGTAGATTTCACTAATCTAAACAAACATATTCCGAATGACAGATTCTCTCTTCTAATTATACATCAAATTATAGATTCTATGGCAGGTCATGAACTCCTATTTATGATGGACGCTGCTTCTGTATGCAATCAGATTCCTCTTTAGGAAGAAGATCAAGAAAATACAACTTTTATCTCTGAATGAGGACTTTACAGCTACAATGTAATACCTTTTGGACTAAAGAACGCAGGCACAACTTATCAATGATTAATGACGACTATTCTCAAAGTACCAACATCGTTGGGTGACTACAGACCAATTAGTCTGTGCTCTGTAGCATACAAAAAATCTTCTTCAATTATTGCTAACAGGTTAAGCAAACTTCTTCAAAAATTAATCTCCGGGAATCAGGGAGCTTACATTCAGGGCAAGGATATTAGTGAGACCATTACATTAGCTCAGGAAATGGTTGGGGATTTACACAGAAAGGTAAGAGGCACTAATGTTATGATTAAGATTGGCATGGCAAAGGCTTATGATAGACTGGATTGGAGGTTCTTACGTCTGGTTTTGCACAATTTTGGTTTCTCCAGTAGATGTATTTCACTCATAGCACAATGGATTGGAGGTTCTTACATCTGGAAAAGGCGATCTTCTTTTTCCATTGCTCTTTATTATTACAGAAGACGTACTATCCAGAGGGTTATCCAAATGTTTTCTGGAGGGCAAGATTGGGTTATTCCATACATCTAGAGGTTGTACTCCTACCACTCATCTCTTATATGTTGATGATTTCCTCGTTTTCTTAAACGGAAGTTAACGATCCATCTCCGGGTTAATGCATTTCCTAGCACGATATGAAAAAATTTCTGGCCAATTAATCAATAAAGCGAAAAGCGGCTTATATGTCCACCACAATGTATCTGGATCAAGAAAACATATCATACATAATGCTTGTGAGTTTCAACATCGCTCTTTTCCAATGACCTATTTGGGAGCTCCTATAAGTTACGGTCGGGTACTGCTTACTCATTTTGATCCATTGCACACCAAAATTCAACGGAAAATCGAAGGGTGGCAAGGAAAGCTCTTATCACAGGGAGGTAAATTAGTGATGATCAACCATGTTCTAAACTCAATGTCCATACATCTTCTCGCATGTATTACGGTACCTCATGGTGTTATAGCCAAGATCAAAACAATGTTTTCAAACTTCTTTTGGGGCAGTTTCACGGGCAAAATAAGCGATATTGGGTTGCATGGGATGCACTTTGTCTTCCAAGGAATGAGGGAGGACTTGGAATACGACGAATCAAAGATATCAAGTATAGTCTCCTCCTTAAAAAGTGTTGGAATTTTTTCTATAACAGCTCTACATGGGCATCTTTTTACAGGAACAAATATACCATTGAAGATGAAACCAACAGATTGCATTTTGGGGATTCAGTTCTTCGGAAATAGATAAAGGCCTCCTTTAGACAGTAGAATCCAGCACTACTTGGTGCCTCGGCAAGGGAAACAAGAAATTTTGGTTCGACGATTGGGCCGGGGAAGGCAGTTTATCAGATATTATGAACATCGAATGCACGCAGCAGTTTATGGTGTAAAACATTTTTATGATTGATGGTACTTGGAAATGGGAGCTTTTGGAGCATGAGATCCCACTACATTGGGTCGCATACCTTATCCCACAAGTTCTTCCTGAATGATGATGAAGATAAACCATTTTGGGGTCCGTCGGAGAAAGGAAACTTCACCGTTAAATATGCCTGGAATTTCTGGCGCAACGTACAGGTTAAACATAGACGTATGAAATGGATATGGAATAACTTTATATCGACAAAAATACAAGTCTTCAGTTGGAAAGCTTGGAAGGAAGTAATGCTTGTGGACGCGCTCATACAACAACGAATCCCTCTTGTTTCTTGGTGTTACTGTTGTTTGGTTGGCAAAAGTTAAACGTTAAATCTTATGCTTGTTTAGGGAACTGTTGCTGCTGTATTTTGGGCTTTCTTTGGCAATGCTTATGGTGTAGGACATGGGGTAAATGATAGCTGGTGGACTCGACAGGGTCTTTGGTTTCAGGCAGCTAGTTTCGGCAATCAAATGGGTATCGTAATATGAGTATTACCTGCCTACATAATCTAGGAATTATGAAAAGCTCGATGTACTTATAGGTTTGAGGAAAAGCTTCTCTCTCCCTTGGTTATCATCAACAACATCAACAAAGCTCTTAAAGCGAGCATGCCCAAACTCAAAATAATGCAAAATAGCAACTTCAGCGACCTCATCTCACTTCAAGTCTTCCAATTGGTTAAACAATCTGTGTGTACCAAAAGACCTGTGCTTGTACGATGGACATTCCCACCTCTCGGTCATTTTAGGCTCAATAGTGATGGTTCAGTACTTCCTTCTGGAATGAGTGGAGCTGGAGGAGTAATTAGAAACAATCTGGGTGAACTTCAACTTGGGTACAGCATTGCACTTGGCCATGGCACTAATACAGCTGTAGACATATTTGCTCTCCTTCATGGTTTAATGTATTACAAACAACAGAACTGGCTTCCACTCATCGTTAAAGTAGATGCTCAACTTCTGGTAAACTGGTACAGATATAAGCATATTTGTCCCGCAAAGTACAGTGCGACTTGGAAGCTTATTACTCAGCTAGGAATGGAGCTAGAAATTACCATGATACATACTTACAGGGAAGGCAATGGTACAGCTGACGGCCTCTCTAAGCTAGGCAGTTCATAACCCTCACAAATTTTCTGGAATGCATCCACTCTTCCTAGGCAGATACGTGCAACATACTTCATGGAAAAACTAGGAATAGCCACAGTTAGGCAGTAAAATAGTGGCCAGGCTTTATGTCCTCCACATGTCATATTGCTTTTCTCAATAAATAAAAATGCATTCGCTCAAAAAAAAATGTTCAAAGCACATCTTGGAAAAATCGTTGAAGTCTACATTAATGATCTCCTATATAAGAGCATACAGTCAAAAGACCACATCACAGATCTAATTGAAATATTTAATATTCTACGATCTTACAGGATGCGACTCAATCCTGATAATATTAATTCGGAGTACATTCAGGCTGATTCCTCGGCCATCTTATCAACAAAAAGGGGATTGAGGCTGATCCAGCTTTCATCAACATGCCATCTCCCAAAATAACGAAGGGCATACAAAAACTTGCCGGCAAGATCGCCGCTATTAACCGATTCCTTTTTAAATCTTCAGATCACTGTTATTGGTTGTTCCTACAACTCCAAGGTCGTACCAAACGAGGAAAATTTTAGCCCAACGAAGAGATTAAATGGATATCAAAATGTGAGGTAACTTCTTAGGAACTCAAAACCTATTTGGGGAAGTCTCTCATCATGAGCACCCCAGTAGAAACTGAGAAACTAATCATCTACCAGGAAGTGACAGGCACTTCTATTAGCTCGATTCTCATTCAACTTGAAGGGAAGATTGAAAAGCCAGTCTATTTTATTAACAAAACCCTTACTCCAACAGAAACGAGGTATTCTAAAATTGAGAGACTCTCTCTAACTCTTGTTTACATGTCACATAAACTTAAGCACTACTTCAAAGCTCATTTAGTCAAAGTCATAACAAACAACCCACTCTGGGAAGTTTTGTCAAAAAAAGAAAAATCTAAAAGAGTACAACAATTGGGCCACCCTCTTATTCAATTCATCACATCGTCTTTGAACTATCTAGAAATCAATATCTTTAGCAGGTAAAGCCTCACTCAACTGATCAACCGCAATTTTAGATTTGGCTAGGTCAGCTAGAGCTTTTGCTAGCTCGCTATCTTTCCCAAATCATTTTACCCTTCAATCGCTCCAGTTCACTTTTAGAACTCACTAGATCATCTCGAGTTTACTTTTGCTCGTTTTTTTCTTCTAATCATTTGGCCCTTCAGACTGGCCATAAAACCCTGTAACTCTTTCTCTATCTCTTCTAATGATTGGATACGATATCGAGCCATGTCTGCCACTTTACTATTCACCATCAACGCATCATTACAGCTTTTGAGCTTCGTTGACTCCACCTTCGTCTCCGCGAGCTCTTTTTGCCCTTTTTTAATTTCAGCATATTTTCCCTTGATCTCCCGAGTCATGTCATCAATAGTTTGTGTCACTTCGACAAACTTGAAATGAACATTGACGTGTTGATGCTCCCTATCTTCAATTGCCTCTATCATCCTATCAAACATTGTAGCATACTCTTGGTAATATTGGAGCATCTCTTGTTCACTCAAGCGAGCAGACTCCAATTCGACCTACATTACAGATACAATACATTAAGTTCAATTCAACAACACTCCGCAAATACATTCAATCATAATACAGGAAATTTTTTATATTCTAACTGATTTCTATTTTTAAACATTCTATTTTTGTAGAACTGCATCTAAACTTAAGGTCAAAGTATGATTTCATCTCGATGACAATTATACCTACATCCAATTTTAAGGTACACATTTTCGATGTTCTAACTTTCCCAACACTTTGGCATTATCAGGACACATTTGATTACCATTGCCCCGAAAACTTCTAACATATTTGAGATCTATTTCTATTTCTCTAAATTTTACTTTGTAGTTCTACAGTAACACAACATACAAGTCAAATATTTCTTGCTCTTTTCTAACCTATAGTTTCATCTGCGAGGTTAACAGGGACGCTGAGGCATTTTTCTCCTTAGCGAGCTCATTCTCAAATTTCTCAATTCTGAGGCGCATATCCTTAAGTTCCTACAAACAATGTTTACAAACATCTCCTAGCCTACCCAGTTTAACCTACAAAACAATATTCCACACAATTGCAGTTTTCCACTCCCTACATAAATACACAGCCAAAAATTTAGCAACTTTACTCTACCTTTTCATTATCTTCCCCCTGGTTCTCTAACTCAGTTCTGGGAGAGATACCAATAAACCCTCCGACCATACCAGGGGCATCCTCTTCTACCTCATCCTCTTCAATGTAGGTACCATCCATAATAGCTTCAACCTAAGCTTTTGAGTACCCCACTAAAAGGAGTTGGCACCCGAGTCTGTCGCATTAAACTACCGCATCATCCAGGTTCTTCTGTGCCTCCTTTGTCAGCTCACTAATTAGCACCTCCTGCGCAGCCTTCACAGCATCCAATCACTTCCCCTTCAGAACTAGGTCAGAATTCAATCGAGCCACCTTCTTCTCAAGCTCAACTTTCGCATTCTTGAGCTCAGTTTTTCCCTCCTCGATCCTGAGGCAGATTCCCTTCAACAAACTAACAGCCTACAATAAATCAAAGCAAACACATATTTTTAGCTCGAATCAAATCTATTATTTAGACATAAGATAGTCATCAAAACTTACCATTTTTCCCAACTCCAACTATGTCGAGGTACTCATATCCTCAGCACCCTTACGAGCTCCAAGCCACAACCTGTCCTCCACAGCTCACAACTCATCTTCCTCAAGAGGTCGACTTGTTTTCTTTTTTGGGAATTTCAGAGTGAGCTTGCTCGACGTGGTAGCTTCCGACATATCTACAAAATCTAAATCAGTAGCCTTCAATAAAGTTGGACACTTCTTCCCATCACCCCTCTCTTCTTACTAGCTCCAGCCCCCGTTAGTAGTCTCTACGCTTGAGATTTTTGTACCTTTTCAGACCTGTTGTTAGCTCTTTTTTCTGTTAATGTCGAGCTCCTTCAAAACTACCTCGAGCTAAACCCCTTCTCGAGCAACAGTATCTAACAAGGACTGCTTTGTCACCTTCGATTGAGGACCTGTAAAGCATAAACAAAACATTGTCCAACAACAAAACAACTTTCAATTACAGATATTCGATATTATACACAATTACTTACTTTTCTTCACATTTCTAAACAAAAGTTCCATTAATTATTAAACTTCTCTCTTAAGGCAATCACCTTTCACCCATAACATATTGTCATTCCACATTCAACCTGCTAAATTTAGATCGAAGAAAAGCAGTCGAGAAGAGCTCGAACAGAAATATGCACCTCCAGTTGCAGAATAATTTTTCACACCATAATACTATAAAAACATCTTTAAGAGATATTCTCTCCTCTCCACCTCATCTCCTCCCATAACTTATTCAAACTCACACAAACAAGGATCACCTCCCACATGTTCTAATTCAGTTGGGCAGGACAAGCCCCTATAATATTCATTATCTCTTTTATAAGATTGCTAAGTGGTAAACTTAATTCATACTCCAACTGAGACAAATAACACGGAAAACCTTCATCCAGGTCGCCTTGGACATTTCCATCAATATACTCAAGGGAGATCGACTCATCCACTGCCTTATCTAATTTCTCCTTTTAAAAGTCAGGCAACAAAAAGAAATATACTTCCCCAATTGATACAGTACAACCTCTGAACTACCTACCAGCATGTTCTACAACATTGCCCCATATTCCACCTACAAGAGCTTTGGATTTATAAAACTCACTAAACACATAGAAGTTCGGAGGGTACGATACCAATTTACCAAGAAAATCTGGAAATTGAATAGGTACTACTTCGTCCTCCCCCTTAGATTCTATATTAACAGATTCTACATGTTCAGACTCAACAGTACGACCAGAGGTCGACGTCTCTATATCAATTGAAGTATCTATCTCAATGGTATGCTTAAGGACGAGATTTAATTCTATAACAAATATTCCTCATGCTCGGCCTACATACAGGTCCAAATATTCTATAATTATCTTTATCTATACACATCCATACACACTATACCATACATACGTCATACATACACATCTATTATGCATATATCTTTTTTTGCACAAGAGATCATACAAATTTTTACAAAATTACTATAAATAGCAATTTTTCAAAATTTGAAAACCACAAAAATCTTCCAAAAGCACATTCATAAATCTAAATCGTTTACTAACCTTTAACATCTGAATACAAATCAGAAGAAGCGCCAAATCCTTCCTTCACAACGCTGCTGTACAACCACCATCATGACTATGTCTTAGTAACTTTTTCTCGCCTTGATTGTTGATCACTCTCGCCTGATCTCTCACGTAAATCTTTATAATTTTTTTTATTTTCTCCCCAACTGTTCTTCAATTTTTCAGAAGATGATAAACGTTTGAATGAAGGTGATGATGTATTATTTATAGTTTTTCTCTCTAACTGCTGGTAGTTATTAGGCCTCGCATGAGCTGCCCTCAGTTTTAGAATGGAGGCGACCCTTCCACAATTAATGTCAGACACTTTGTACCTTTTTGGTAAAAACAAATTCCCATCATTACCACCAGTCCTATATTTTAATATATTTTCATCTCTCCTACCCAAATCTCTCTCTGACCTCCCCACACTCATGACGAGTCAACACTCACATGCAATCAAACTTTCCCTGTAATTACACAAGAGAAAACAATTAAAGCTACTTACTTTATCTATTCCTACTTCTGCTATTTATTAAATTGCTGACATCATTCCCTAAGCTATCATATTTCAAATTCAAATCTTTTATTTATTCACAGCAGTCACTAACAATATTTACAACAAAAGAGGACAGATTTAAATATCGTCCTAACAACATTTTAATTACAGCTATTCGACCTCATTTAATTCACTTCTTCGCATATAATTACACATAAAACATCCCAGATGTCTGGGGTAGCCACACCTAATCAATTTACCCCCAAAAATCTGCACATCTTTCTTCTCGATCTCTTCCTCAGTAATTTGCCTAACTGCTTCATTTCGAGCTGCAGGCTCCAAAATCACTTCACAAAAAATCTCTGAGTAAAAATTATGCCTGATCTCAAGTACCCTCTCCCTTATATCCATGCCTTTGAACTACAATTCAGATTCAGGCAAGTCAAAATTATAATCTAATAAACCAAAAATCTTCTCTCATACTTCTACAATATTTATCGCCAAATGTCACTCAGCAGTATGGCAAACTCTCTCAGAACGAGTCCTCACTATGGCCTTATTCTTCCTTTTCTTTAAATCATATTCCCACCCCATATTTATACAATTTTCAAGATAACTTCGAATCCCCCACATTCTGTATATATTATAATATGTTTTTCCATAATTAAAAACCCTAAAAATCACGATAAAAAGTTATTTGAACTTATTTGTACAAATTGACCTCTTTGGATTCGTCTTATCCAATTTCGACCTATTTTTTACAATCTCTTTGCCTATATCACATTTCCAAGCAAACAACTCCATAAGCTTGAAATGTTCAACTTTTGCATATTTTATATCTCGAAAGATATTCTTCCCGCATGACTCAATAACTTGTTAAGTTCGATGCATCCTTACACAAGAACATTTTTCACATATTTCACAAACACATATTTCAAAGTTCAACTAAATATAACTTTATTTTTTATGTTCGACTTCCAATATTACATTTTTATCCTCTAAATATGCATATCTATTCTTCTTCTAGCTCGATTTTTGTCAACAAAGTTAATTCTATCTATCAACAAAAAGTTTAAACAAAACTTTTTCATTAATTAGTTCGAATATCAATTATAGATACTTTACAGATAATAAGTCTTTTAGGTACTTTACAGATAATAAGTCTTTCAGATACTGTTACAATTCAATCTCAAAATCATATCAGTTTTTAGTGATGTTTCACTCTGAGAATCTTCTGAAGCAAAGTTATAACTGTAAATTACAGAGGATCCTTCTTCCTTCACACCATTAACTTCTACCAAAAGCTAAGAAAGAAAAGGTGTCAGTGCTTGAACCAACTCTTCAAACAGAAGGCCTTCTTCACGCCAAGAGATAATGATTATGTAGGGGAAAGACTTCAAATATCCATCTTTCTCCACCACCACAATCGTCTCCTCCTCCATAACCCCTACCAACTGAGAGTTGATGGAGACGAAAAAGAATCCTACCTTAAAATCTTATCCTTCACAGAATACCATTGATACTTCCTCGTAGAAAAGACAGCCCCCACATTTATCTCCTCAACCTTGTCCTCCGTAAGGATGCGGAGACACCTCCAATTTTTCTTGTCTATCAAGATAATGTAATAAAATCTCCACATACAGTAAAAATCTTCCTCAGCTTCTACCGCTTTGTCTTCCGACATACTATAATACGTTGATAGTACTGGAATTAGGTGGGTATACGCTGATAGTACCTTTATATTTCGGTAGAGACTCTCTCTTTATCCACCATTTACCTGGTCTTCACCATTATTACTTAAGAATTACATAAAATATTACAATACAACGTACTTTGCCAGACTTTAGTACAGGTGCTATTTATATCAAACACATATTTAATGCGTAGGTACATTACCAAAGCTATCATCATTCAAAACAGAACCACTCTCAGAACCCCAAGAGTTAAATACATTAATCCTTTCCATCGTCATAAATGCCAAATACATCTCTCCATAAAAAAATATCGAGTACACAACCACTCAAATCACCATTAATACGTCATTTATTTTTAACTTCCAGTACCAAAAAATTTAGGTTCTCTCTCAACCAAACCACTCGTGCCTTCAGTTACGAGGGGGCGATTGTAGGTAACTATCCTTCAACCTAACCCAAATTTGAACTACCTCAATATCAGACTCACGCATTTCATACGTGACATGAACAGTCAACATTAACACCTAGACTATGAACTGATAAAGAACCTAGATCGAGCACAACAGAAGAATATGAACAAGTCAAAGATACTTGCCTCCCATGAACTAAATAGTTACACAATCAACCACCACTTACCTCGTTATTCAAATAACGTACTTCAACACGATAACGAGCTGTGGGTAAGGTCTATATAAAGAAAAAGTTCCAGAAGAGACAAGGACCAAGAAAAACTAGATTTTCTAGACTCTAACACAAGAATTTCTAGATTCTAAACACCACAAAACTTCTTATTTACAAGATCAAGTATTTCTAGTTCGAGAGATCACTTGTAATAAGATATCGGCTTCAAGCAATAAAAGTTAATATTACTATAGCCCTCAACTCGAGGTCATACTTTTTTTACCTATTCAAAGGTATTCCATGTTAAATTACTTGTGCCATTTCTTGCTTTACATTAGCTTTTGTCACAGGTACATTTGGTGTAAGA
Source organism: Kingdonia uniflora (assembly GCA_014058105.1). Lineage (NCBI taxonomy): Eukaryota > Viridiplantae > Streptophyta > Magnoliopsida > Ranunculales > Circaeasteraceae > Kingdonia > Kingdonia uniflora. The sequence continues at coordinate 85,171 of JACGCM010000303.1, read as the reverse complement.
GCTAATTTTCCAAGCCATTTCAAGCTACAGAATTAGGCTATTACAATAATCTAGTGTGAGAGTTCTAGATTAAGTGGCAATCTAGAGTAGGAGAACTAAATTTAATTAATTGTTAGGGATGTTAAGTAATTAAGGTGAGGATAAAAGAGTAAACTTACATTAAAATACTGATCCAAAAGTTAAATTTCAATTATTTACCAAAATTGGTGAAGAATTAAATCTGGCCCGCACATACCATGCCTCGAGGTTGTAATTTTCATGATACACCATTAGGATTTAAACCAAAATGTCGCCTTCTTCCTTATTAATTTAGATATCACAAGTGATGAATCTCAATCAGAGTAGTTGGGATACTTTTAAAGAACACACAACTTGGTAGCACCTACTATATATTGTACTTTGAATATAAAAACCAACTCACTTGGATAAGCTTTCCAAAGTCACATGTTATATGTCTTGTTTCAACAATTTGGGTTTTACCTTTCTTTCAACTTTTAGAATACTTGAGAATCGATATACGACGATGAGGCATCCTACCCAACAAAAAATCAAATACATGGGAAGTACTTTACTTGATAAGCGAGCATTGACCACCAATTGTTAAACAAATTATAACCCAAAAATTACAATATGATTCCAGTTGATACACATCAAATCAGCAGACATATGAAGATGAAAAATGTAACTGCTCTCATACAAAATTTGATTAATCAACTACAGCTTTCCAGTGATAAAAAAATACTTAAAAATAATAACAATTCTCCCCACACAATTTATTCTTTCTCTTCCATGTCTTTTGAACAATTTTATTTAGCATCAGACTGTAAACACCATCCCATTTGCATACTTTTCAATCCTCGTCAATGTTTATACCATGATTCAAGTCATCATTATCTAAAATTGTCAAAAAGGTTAAGATTATTAAATTTTTCGAGGAAGAGTGCATATGTAAAAATAAATTCTAATCAAGAGTTGAAAAAAATATTGTTTTCTTATACCTTAATAAGTCGATTCTTGTTTTTCCTATTCGGGTTCAACGGAAAAATGTGCTTGTCTTGTCCAAGCCTTTGGCATAGGTTACTCATCCTTTTCTTCTTACTTTAGACTATCTCAATGCCACTTTATATTCTACATGCAGCTAGTAGCCTTTTCTTACTTTGAACTATCTCAATTTCGATGTATCCATTACTCAAAATTTGTTAGACTCTTGCCTCCATCTCTCAAAAATAAAATGAAGCGGGATCTCATCGATATCAAGGCGGAGAAACATTTTTAATATATGCCTACAAATAATCTTGAAAAATTCAAAGTTCTGACATCCACATGTACTTGCAAAATCTTGAAAACTCAACTTCACTGAAAACTCTTCAAGAAACCCAATTTTTGATTTAACAATGTAAGTTTGAAATCCATCTTTGTATCCCTCTTTTTAAATTTCGTATCAGTTGACTTTGTTCCACTTGTCTTTAAACTTCTCAAAAATGACTCTCGCGTAGACCTTGGCTGCAAGTTTCAAAAGAAACTTGAAATTTTTGACAATTCGATACTTGTGCTTTGAGTTAAAGTCTTCATCACAGACCTATCATTTTCATCCAAAAACTTGAAAAGAAGAGAAAATTCAAGATAGAATTGATTTAAGAGAAACTATATGCAACCTTTTAATATAAGCAAAATAGCCTAGAAAATACCTAATAAACACTTCATACCTTCATTCATAGTTGGTAAACAAAGAAAAAAGAAGTATGTATTCTCTAACCAAAGAGATGAAGATTAGAGAAAGATATAAAAATGATAGCTTAGAGAGGAAAAGATTTTGTAAAAGTTTTTGATATCCACGTAGGCTCTTATAGTAACCGTTGGATTTTGATAGATCCAGGAGTCCTTAATTGTTGTATATATTTTTGTAGAAACTTTTTTCCCCTAGATTGCATCCCTTCATCTTAAACCTAAATTGCAATGAAAGAGGTGTAGCCTACGTATGTTGTGTTTATAACTAGGGATCTCAATGGTATGGATAAAATTTGAATTCCGATCCAATCCGAAAATATTGGATTTGGATTTGACCTTTATAATTTTGGGTTGGGTATGGATATCAAACTACTCAAATTAGGATCCAAAGTAGATTTGGATTTGGATGCTAGCCTATCAAGTCCGTTATACAGTCGAATCTGATTTATATTAGTTCATTTTAAAATATATTTTTATTTGTACATAATTATTACATATAACCTTCTGTTCAAAGCTCCCATTGGAAGTATTTATAGAAAATCTAGTTTAGTTATTAATATTTAGTATTACCAATTTTGATTCTCTCTAGATTTTCTTTACTTGCAATAATTATTGAAGCAAACCAATATTGGATAAATTATTTGAATTGTGTTCAAATTTAGATATTCCAATAACAATCGAATTTGGATTGGATTTGGATAGGGCATCTCTTATTTGGATTTGGATACACCTGGTAGTATAAAGACTTATTCCCACTCTCGATCTTACAAAAGCTTGGATATCGACCTCCGTACAAATAGTTCGAATCCATAACCACACAACGTCATTAAAAGAAGTCGTTACTTCATTAATTATCAGGTATGTTTTCATGAGTTTTCTTATTAGTTTGATCTGCATATGAGAAAAATGACCTTCCAAATGTTACATTTTTTTTGTAATCAATGGCGATTGTAGTTATTTATTCATTGAAATGGAACAAACCATCTCAGTTTCGATAAACTTTTCTTAATTATTTTTTGGTATAGGATACACCATTCATCTTCTTATTGGATGGTCTCTTTCGGCTGTATATTTTTTGGTTCAACTATTACCAAAGTGAGCATGCAGGGTAAGCATGGATGTTGTTCTCAGACAGAGTGCAATTGCTTATATCAAAAAACTACTTTTGGAGATCGAACACAAATAGTCAAACTTAGTGGATCTCTTGGATGTAATTTTTCCTGTAAGGATTTTAAATGTATGATATATTGATAAGTCACGTGGTCATGCCCATGACCACGCATAGCATGTTTCGAATGTCGTGCGCGTACTTGCTTATTTAGTTTTTGCTATTTACTTTAATTATATTATAATTAGGAAAAGTCTCCTAATTAGAGTCTATCTAGGGTTTCTATTTTTGTTAGGGCTCTTCTCCTATAAAAAAGAGACTCAGCTTAGTTTATTTTGAATGTTAGTTTTAGTGAGAGAAAGGCTTAGCCTCCTTAGGTAGAGAGATCTAGTTTATTTTTAATCTTTAAATTATTCAAAGCAGTTTGTCTTTTTGTTAATCACTTTCGCGTTAGTAGTTTTCTATCTATTGGTAACAGAGTAAAGTTCGTTCCATGGGGATTTTATTATTGATTGCTACAGTAATTTTTGTATTTCTATAGAAATTTTAATATACGCTTTGTACGCTACTACAGTAATTTCGGTATCTGCTAGAATGATTTCTGTATTGCTACAGTAATTTTGGTATCTGTTATAGTGATTTTTTGTATTACACAATATTTTTTGTATCTACTACAGTGATATCTGCGTTGCTATAGTTATTTCTGCTACAATATTGTTAAGCCAAAAAGATTTAAAAGGATTATGGGACAAGTTCGGGTGGAAACACTGTGAAGTAGAAGATTACATAGACAATTGAACAAACAGAGATTAGAAAAGGAAGAATACATACTTAATTGGAGTGAAGCCAATGAAGTATGGATTCTGAATCGTCATGGATTGTAAACCTTTTTATGTTTAAAAAAGATTTAACAAGGAAGGCGCTAGAGATCCTTGAGAACTCTAATGAGATTGAAGCGGTAGTTGTAATGAAGGATTCAAAGAAATTCGAAGAAGATGGCTTGAAAATAAAATACCTCGAAGAGACGACAGAGGCAGAGGTTCACTGGCGATTGATCTAGTAGATAGAAAAGGCAAAGACTTGTTAAAAAGTTTTTGATAAAAGTCTCACGATAGGGTCGCGACCTTGATGTGAGAAGTTTACCCGATTGATGATTTTGATCATCATGAAGTCCAACCGAAGAAAACCAACACCACTCCAAAACTAGTACCCCAAGTCGAACAACTTAAAGAGTGGAGCTTTGCAGATTTGTTCGAGAAAGGCGAAGAGAATTATGGGATCAAAGAAGAAGTTATTAGCAATTGTAAAATCGTGGGTTTCACCAAGATCAACAAGTTTTATTTTGCCAAAATTGACAAGTTTGTCAATTCTCAAATCAAAGAGGTTTTTAAAGAAACTTCAATTAACGGATTTTTTTTAATCAGAGTTTTGAACCATTGATGAGTGTTTTTCTATCGCTAGAAAGCTAAAAATTTTAAGGAAAATCTTGGGCTACCGTAGGTTTCATATAGAATAGTTCAGATAATTGGTGAAACTCTAATTAACGGAGTTGTTTAAGATGTTACTCAAACCATCAGGGAGTATTTTAATGGTCAATTAAGGTCGAACAACGATGGACCATTGCTAGAGTTTCTTAAAATAGTACCAACAGTAGATGTGTCTTAGAAAGAGGCATCCTTGTTGTCATTTATAAAGCCGTTTTGAGATAAGTTTGAAGATCGTCGAAGTCAGAGTTTTCATCAGTATTTAGGACCAAACGATGAAGTCACGCACAAATTTTTTTACACAGCAATCATTTTTCTATATGCAGGCAAGCAAAATAGGTACACAAAATACCATGGAAGAATTTGCACCTGTCCTATACTCATAGTTATGCATCCAATAAAACGACACGGACTTCTAGATGATGTGTCACCCAATCCTTTGGGTATATTAACAAGTTATGGCAAATTCTATGGCCGTCTTCCTGCTTATTTGGGCATGCATTTTTTTGATGACTTGCATAATTATTTGGCAAAGTTCGTGGTCGAACTCTTCTTAGACGTGGAGAGTTGATTAGCCACGTAGTCATACACATGACCACGCATAACGCGTTTCGCATGTTGTGTGTGCACCTTCTTATTTAGTTCTTACTATTTACTTTAATTGCATTATAATTAAAAGAAGTCTTCTAATTAGGGTCTAGCTAGGGTTTCTATCTGTACTAGATCTCTTCTCTTATAAAATAGAACTATAGGGACTTATCCCTAGAGCTAAGGATACTCGATCTCATCTGTACCTCGATCTCTATAAGGCTCGATCTTATCCAGTACCAGACTCACGCAGTTACAAACACATTAACAGTTACACATCGACCACGAAATCAAGTAGAACGTGGATCATCCACAGCAGATGTAAACAGAACAGATCAACATATACCTGTCTCCCACGAGTTAACAGTTACAAACTCAACTGCCCATGACTCCCACTTTCAGGAAAACGTGTTCGAGCACGATGTCAAGCTGAGAGTAGGGCATATAAAAGGACAGAGCTCCTAGGGAAAAGGAGAAAAAGGGATATACATAGAATTATTTGATATCTAGCTGTTCAATCATTAGAATAACTCTTGTAATCAGATTCTCCCACTCTCTCAAGCAATAATACAACTTTCACAAAATCCTCTACTCGAGGTCGTAGTTTTTACCTATTTACAGGTTTTCCACGCTAAATCCCCTGTGTCAAGTGTTATCTTTTATATAATTCTTGGCATAGTAGTTCTTCGTGTAAGGATCGATTTCAAGCCAGTTCGAGCTTTACAAAATCTGGTCACTATATTTGGCGCCGTCTGTGGGAACGTATGATTTTTCTACGTACTTAAGGACCACGATTAATTCTTATCAGTCGAGTAGAATCCAATTATGGTTCAAACACGTCAATCTTTGGGAGCTCAACCTAAAAGTTTGAGGGAACCTGATCGGGTTGCCGAGCTTCGGGCGAGCTTAATTATTGAAACCGAGAAACGGAGTCAACTCGAGCACCAGCTATTGGAAGATCGAGAACTTTGTCAAGATCGAGTTCTGGAGACAAAGAAACAAGGAGCTCAGATGTTAGCTTTTCAAACAGCTCTGAAAGCATTAAGGAGCAGCCAACAACCACTAGCTCTGAGAGAGCACGAAACAGTACCAACAATCTCAAGAATTTCCCTTCACGAGAGGCTAGGGGAATATGAGGTACATAATGCAGACATTTCTAAGATTCATTGTGAGGATCTACCAGCACCGATAGTCTCAATTCATTTGGGATAAGAGGCGCAGACAGATATCAGTAGAGATCGCAGACCTTCCAAGCAACCCGAGGACACCTTGCAACCTCTTTACCAAAGAACGACGATATCAACTGGACACCAGAATGCGAAACAGCTTTTCAGGAACTCAAAACTTACCTAGGGAGGGATCCAATCATGAGCACTCCAATAGGCAACGAGGAATTGATTATCTACCTCGCAGTTGCTGATACATCTCTCAGCTCGGTTCTCATTCGGCTAGAAGGAAAAATTGATAAACCGATCTTCTCCATCAGCAAGACACTCACTCCAGCGGAAACGAGGTACTCTAAAGTTGAAAGATTACTTTTAACTTTCGTTTATACCACACAAAAATTCAAACACTATTTTCAAGCACATCCTGTCAAAGTCATGATGAACTACACACTTCGGGAAGTATTGTCTAAGAAAGGGAAATCAAGAAGAGTATAGCATTGGTCCGTCAGTTTGGGGGAGCACGAAATCAAATTCGAACAGCAAATTTCCGAAAAGGGTTAAGCAGTCGCTGATTTTCTAGCAGACTTTCCAGTTTCAGATCCTGATTGGGAAGAACATGATCCAGATCTCGCCGAAGATGCAGTAGATGAGATTCCACCATCCAAATCTTTTGATGATCGAGCATCATGGATATCTCAAGAAGGGTGAAGGATCCTCACCGATGGTTCAGCAGGACCCGCAGAGTCGGGAATTGGGATCGTTCTCATTACACCTTCCAACGACAGAATCAAGAAATAATGTTACAAATATGAGGCACTCATTCACGGCCTGGACATAGCCCTCGAACTCAGAATCACTAAAATCTCAGCCTACACAGACTCTCTTCTAATCGTTCATCACTACTCAGAACATTAAAAGAAAAACGGCATCATGGTCGATTATGCAGCTCTTGTCACAGAAAAACTAAACAAATTTCACAAAGCTATACTCGAATACCTCCCTCGAGGAGAAAATCGCCACGCTGACTCCTTGGCTTACTTAGCCAGAGTATTGGGTACAAAATCACGGTACCTTCAAATCGAGGTTATTTCTAGCCCCAGTATTAATCGTACTACGATATATGCGATTAACACTGGGGGCGATGAGATGGTGGAAGATGATTGGAGGAAACCTTTTGTTATTTATCTCGGTCAGGATAACTAATGCAACGGACCACTGTCAGATGATCCACAGTAGCGCAGACACATCATCAAGAATTCAAAATGTTACACAGTCCAACCAAACGGCGATCTCTACAAATGCTCGGTCACTGGTCCATACCTCAAGTGCATCTCTAAAGAACATGCCGACAATATGCTTCGAGATCTACATGAAGGAATCTGCGGATCCCATACAGCAGGACAAACTCTTGCTAACAGAGCTATTACCCAAGGAGTGTTCTGACCAGGGATGCGGAAACAAGCTAAAGAATACTCAAGGAAATACGATGCATGTCAACGTCATAGAAATCAAATACTGGCCCCTGCCCTCGAACTCCATGCAAGTAAGGTGTACTGGCCGTTCAAGCGATGGGCACTCAATCTAGTTGGTAAATTCCCCAATACTCCGGCTAATAGGAAATTTCTCCTTCTTGCCACGGATTACTTCACCAAATGGGTCGAAGCAGTTCCTCTATGCATAACTCGAGAAGAAGAGGTCATTTCTTTTAATTGGCAGCATATTATCACAATATTTGGTTGTCCACATTTAATCCGTATCGATAACGGTCCCCAGTTCGTTCGAGCAAAGGTCGCAGCATTTCTCAACAAACACAACATAATCCATTCTCCATCAAGCCCATACTACCCCCAGGGAAACGGACAGGCGAAGATCACAAACAAGATTATCGCGGATGGTCTCAAAAAGTACGTTATGTTACAGAAGAAGGGCAACTGGATACGTGAATTACCTCACATCCTATTGGCTTATCGAACTACTCCCCGGAAGTTAGCACAATGCTCTCCTTTCCTGCTCGCCTATGGAACTGAAGCAGTCATCCCGACAAAGTACCACCATCTTGTGAGAGACCACGAGCTCATAGACGAAGAGAATGAGTTCGAATTGGCTTGTAACCTCAATTGGATCGATGAGACAAGAGATCGAGCTATCGTAAATCTTTGTCGATATTATCAAACACTGGCAAGTTCATACAACAAACTAGTTTACACTCGGGAGTTCGCCATCAATGATTGGGTCCTTCGAGAAATCCTAGATAACAGAAAAGATCCACATGCTGGGAAACTAGCGGAAAACTGGGAAGGTCCTTTCATGGTCATAGGTCGAACTGGTCTGGGTTCTTACTATCTCATGACGGAAGTTGGTGACAAAACTCCAAATCCATGGAATACGAGAAGATTGAAGTTATATCGACACTGAACAGTTCCTCCATCACTCAGCAACGTTCAATCCACCTCGAGATTTCACCTTCAATGTATATACAAACTCTTTTTACTCAATGAAATCTTATTTAATCACAAATCCCTATCAATCAATGCAATCTCATCCAAGAGTAAAAACGCAGTTTATCCTAGCTCGATCCTTAAAGGTAAACAACATCCAGCATTAGTAATGGCATAGATAATACTAGCCTAACTCCTACGGATTCTCATACATCCGAAGGTGGGGGCCATAAAGAACCTCTTAGCCTGAAGATAACAAGCCTAAAGCACGAGTGAGGAAAAAACTTGCTCGCTGCCGCTAAGCTCCAACATCCAACATTGGTATCAAGGCATAGATAATACTAGCCGAACCCCAGAGGATTCTCATACATCTAAAGACGGGGGCCATAAAGAACCTCTTAGCCTGAAGATAACAAGCCTAAAGCACGAGTGAGAAAAAAACTTGCTCGTTGCCGCTAAGCTCCAACATCCAACATTGGTATCAAGGCATAGATAATACTAGCCGAACCCCTGAGGATTCTCATACATCTGAAGGTAGGGGCCATAAAGAACCTCTTAGCCTGAAGATAACAAGCCTGAAGATAACAAGTATAAAGCACAAGTGAGGAAAAAACTTGCTCGCTGCCGCTAAGCTTCAACATCCAACATTGGTATCAAGGCATAGATAATACTAGCCGAACCCCTGAGGATACAAAACCTCTGGGGTTGGGGACATAAAGAGCCTTAGCCTACGGATCAGGCCTAAAGCACGAGTGAGACGTTGCTCACTACCGATAAGCCCAGCTCTCTAATATGGTATCAAGGCATAGATAATACTAACCGAACCCCTGAGGAAACACAAATCCGAGGTGGGGTCCATAAAGAACATCTTAGCCCACGGTGACCGCCGAAAGTATGAGCAAAGATAATACTAGCTCGCTACCGCTAAGCCTCCCTGAAGTCCAAGGGTTGAAGCACAGATAATACTTACTTCTATACCCACAGACTTCTTCTAATTCAATGGGTCAAACAAGAGAATAGCTCTACTGCAGGTGTGGAAATATTATTTTCTCATATCAGCATTTCAAATTACAATGCTCCTCTCAAAGTCTTACATCAAGCACTGAAGCATCAACATCTACTACATACAAAAGGTACTCATTTTCAGAGTTCAATTCTATTTTTTTTAACTCTGCTGGATTTTATTGATGGGAGAGCAGTCGACCTTCCTCCCACAATAGGAGTAGGTGAGACTACACTCGACCTTCCTCCCACAACAGGAGTAGGTGAGACTGCACTCGAGCTTCCCCCAATTTCAGTCCTGGATGGCAAATATTCTGGAGCTCGTTCAGCAACAATTTCTCTCTCACGAGCTATATGTTCAGCCGTCGTGGTCCCGATACCATGATCCATGATACCAATTGGATCTATGCTCATGATATCAAGTTTACATATGCAAGTCCTTCCAGAGAAGCAATCTTGCATCAAATATCTCACAACTTGCAGGAATTTTATTTCCTCGACAAAAAATTTAACCAATGCGCTTAATTTCCGTTGATGCAAAACTTCCCCATCACATTTTTCTTGTTCATGAACTACTAGTTCCTTGAAGGCTTGGTGAGTAATAGCAGCGCGCATGTTATCCTTCCAACGATGAGCTTTCGATTCAGCTAGCTCAACTGTTAATTGATCAATACGTTCACTCATCTGCCTTGTAAGATCTATCGACTTCTGCCAAGAGTTTGCGAGATCAATACGCATATTCTCCACTAACTCTTCCTTTCGATGAAGGAATTCCTTCATCTCTCGACTCTCCTCACCAGAAGCAATTTCACAATCTCTTTTATCCAATTCAAATTTTAGATCTTTCTGATACTTCAATTCACGTACACGTAACTCCCACTCCTATTCGGAAATTTGTGCACAAAGTTGATTAATTCTTTCATTCATCTCTTTCTCACGTTGCGTAGCCCTCCTCACGTTTCTGCGAGCATGGGCCAAGTCATCTACCAAATTTTGGTTCTTGGCTAGAATCTCTACTAAATCAGGCCTGCTCTGAGCCTCTTTCCTTTTTAAATGACGTAAATCACCCTTCAAACGATTTAACCTGGCAATCAAACTATCATGTATTTGTTCAGAGTTACGCAATTCTTGATCTTTTCCCATAATACTACTCCTCAAATTTTTAAAATCAGCCTCAGACACGACCAAGTTAGTTCGTGCAGTATTCAGGTCAATCTCTCTCTTTAACAACAGCTCGTTCAGAGCACGAATGTTACATTTCATATCAGATATCTCTTCATTTAATGTTCTAATACAGTATTCGGCTAACTCAGCCTTGTACCGAGAACCTGACGCAACCTTTTCCTTCAACTCAGCAAGTTCGCTAATAAGCTGGTTCAAAGCCAAATCCCTGCTCAAAATTGTTGTAGTCTTTTCCTCGACTTGTCTCTTAGCTTCTTTGAGCTTTAAAGAAAGCTTCACATTATCATCCAATCGATCTTCATACAGAGAAATCAAAGCCTCATATTCTTCTATATACTCAACATTATACAAAAGAGTCTGCTCTTCTCTCTCCCTAGCAGTATCTAGCTCCTTCTGCATAATAGTTTGCAAAGACTCACAACATCAGTACCTAATGGAGAAATAGGTTGACAGAAGCATATTAATAAACCTGCAGTACAGACACCTACAAGCTCGAGACAAGCAATTCCTCAGTCTACCGACAATAACAAGTTTTGGGTACAAGACAGAGAATACATACATAAACATTCTGAACTAGACTAAACATACAAGGTACATATCCTTTTATTCTTGTTCATCTAGTTATTAATTTATCTGAATTATCTAACCTGCAATTCAGCAGAGGATTTTTTCTCCACTTCAAACAGGCCCTCTTAGTCCACAACTCTGAAGCGCGAGTTTTCTATCTCCTACAATACAGAATTTTATAAGTAAAATGTTGTTAGCATTAAACGACAATAAAGTTACAAAGTTCAATTTCATTTTTCACAACCAATGTTACATTACACGATTATCCTACCTGATTAATAGTTTCCGGATTATCAGCATTGGTCTTTTCCGCAGTATTCAAACCATCCCTTTCCACAACCTCCTCTTCATCCATAATTTCCATCTCCCCATAATTCCATTTGCTAAATGCCGTTATCTCCGCCTTCGTATACCTCAGCTGGTAGAGCTTCCCTGTGAGGTTGTTCTGGGAAATAGCCAACGTTGTAACCAATCGCTCCGCTTCAGCTTCACTTTCAGCCCTAACTTGCTTCAGTTTTAGGGCAGCAACTTCCTTTTCTTTCTCCCACTCCAACTGACAATCTACCATCTCCTGAGTCAGCTTCTCTTCCAACTGGTTTTTCTCCCCCTCGAGCTGGGAGATCTTTTTTTCCAACTCCATCGATCTATCCTGGGAACCAAGCTGAACGTCCTTCAGAGCGCGAGCAAACTCCAAAAAGAAATATGTCAGCTCGAGCAACAAAATAGCTCGACAAAATCAACTTTTTACTAACCTTCTTAAACTCATCATCCATAACAGCAACCATTTTCTCTCGAGCTTTAGCTCTGCATTGTTCCTCCAAGAGATCTCCTTCGACCTCAAAACGCGGCCTCAAGTCCGCTCCCTCAGCGTTTTTATTGCTTTCCTCTAGCATCTCCTGCGACTTCGTGGGAGAAATTACCTTCCTCCTCTTACTAATATCGTCCACACTGATCGACGACACAGAACGAGGAGTAGCCCCCCTTTTTACAGCCTTCCTCTTCGCCAGGTTTCGTACAATAGTGCTAGAGACTGTGGCCATGTCTACTAGCCCATCCGGAATTCCATTGAGCCGCGCGAGCTTCATGGGGATATTAAGTTCAGAAGTTGTAAATTTCTCTTCCATTGAGCCTGGAGTTTTCCCAACCAGTCGCCTCTTCGCTTGCGATCTCCTGACCTTGTCGTCCTTACTAGCTATCCTTTTGAACCTACTTATCTCTAACTCTTTGAACATAGCTCCGAGCTCAGTCCCTTCCCTGGCAACAACGTCTATAAAAGACTCCTTCCTCGACACTTTGCAATTAATTCCTGCATAAACATCGACAACGTAAGATACTGATCAACTATAGCAGTATAGTTCAACATACAAATAATAGTTCAATTTTCGGTGGTATACTTACCCTTTATTATAGTTATATTATTAAGTTCCAGGGGATTCTCATCAGACTGTCGAAGACATTCACCAGACACCTATAAAAGGTTGTCGTTCCACACTCGCCCTGCTGAAGACAGGTCGAAGAAGCATGGTCTTGAAGAACTAGAACATAGATATGCACCATTAGTTACTGTGACATACTTCACAGCATAATACTCCAGAAAATCCTTGGCCGTAATCCTCTTCTCACTACCAGATGTAGCCCATCTCCCATTTAAGGTTTCGCATACAAAAATAACTTCCCAAAAATTACAATTCAATTGCGCCGGATAAACCCTAACCAAATTCATCACACTCTTAGCCAAATTGCTCAAAGGCAGAGTCAGCCCATAATTAAACTGTGCTAAATAGCAACAAAATACATCAGTTTGACTATCCTTTACAATTCCTTGGACATACTCCAAGGATACTTCATCCCCCAAATGCCTGCACTTCTTTTCTTTGGCCAAATCAGGCAGCAAGTACAAGTAATCCCCTCCTTGACTGACACTGCAGGTCCTAAAGAAATTACCCCTATATGCAAAAGTGTGCCCCCAAATCCCATCTATGCTATTTTTGGCCTTATAGAACTCCCTAAACCGACTAGAGCTTGTTGGGTACTTAACACAAGAACCCTTCAGACGAGGCCATTATATCAATTCGGCTACAGTATCCTCCTTATCCCCTACTCAAATAACGGGAGATAAATGCCCTACGAGTTCTGCTTCATCAACCTTTGCACAACCAAAAATTGAAGCCATACTTATCAACAGTAAAGGGTATACTTTAAACTGATGGTCCAGCAAAACCTACAGATAGGTCGAGGTAAATATATTAATTTTTATCTCGCACTATTAGATCACTTATACAATCACGAACTGTCTCAAAATGATTTGTATCGCCTCACAGTCTTTATTCCCATTATTATTTTTATTTTATTTTTGTGATTGGTAGGGATTACATCCTTATCCCAACGCAATAAAGATATTTATACAAAAACACTTGTAAACCCAAATACAGACTTACCTTCAACACCCAAGTGAGAGTCTGCAGCGTTCGTCTGCACCAGTTTGCTCAATTTCTACAACTTCTTCAAAACCTCCTCGATATCAGCCTCCTCTCGTAGTTTGCAATTGAGACTCTTAATCACCACTTTCCTCTTATCCTTTCCTCTTTCGACGGTAATGGAATCGTCAGTTGAGATCTCTCTCTCTAACTCTTCTCTATTTTTTTGGTTTTCTGTATTCTGAGAGGAAGGATAGGGGGTACTTATGTACTTTTCCCCGAACCCTTGGCGGTTTGGTGTTTTCCAGTAAGCAGTCTTCTATTACAGAGCCGAGCCGTCTGTTCGCTTGAATCTGTCAGACGTGTCGTACCGCTTCGGTTAAAATACCTTCCTATCATTACACCACATATTATACTTTAGCGTATCTCTCAGCCTCTTGGTCCACTTTTTTCACAATACCCCAAACTCATGACCCTGAAATTTCTACTTTAAAAATTTCACGTACATTTGTTTACCCTACTTATATACCTTGACTTTAATGTCAATAACAGTTAGCAACACAAACTCAAAAAAATCAGTTTCAACAAACATTCCTAGTCATAGCCTATTTTCGTGAATAGATTTTTTCTTAAAGTAAATTCGGGCAATTACATTTTAAAAATTCAAAAATACAACAGTCAATCACTCCAATCCTTGAGACACTTGCATTTGAAGCAACCGGTGTGCCCAACAACACCACAAGCCTTTAGCAGCCCTGCAGCGACATCCATGTCCTCATTAATGATCTTCTCCCTGGCCATCATCAAGATAAACTTTTTATGATCTTCAACAGACCGCCAGCAGATACGCATGGACGCGGACCGGTACACGCGATTCATTTCCGTTCCCCTTTCTACGTCAGTCTTACCCTCGTAGTTTGCTCGGGTTTCGAGCAGAACCGCATCATAACCTTGCTGCCAGAAAATGGCTTCCCTTATTTCATCAATCTTGAATGCTAAACGCAACTCATTCAACACACGCGCTTCAATGGCCCTTTGAGAATGAGTCTTCACCACTTTTAATGAATAACCTACTTAGAGAAGAAGTCACACTTTTATACTATTGAGTTAACAGGACTAATTTTTCGATTGACTATACGCAATGTATTTCAGTTTCTGTAACCCACTCTTCCCGGGTTCGAGCTACTTACTATTATCATTTCATGCTTAATCGAGCTCTCTAAAGATTATATTTCGAGCTTTATATTTACATCTGCTAAGCTCGATTCATTTACAAGGTAAAATAAAGTATGTTATGCCACCAACTATTCCCTCCCATAGTATGTACAACTCGATGACATGTCGACCATTTCTTCCTTTTACTAGTAAAAAACAAACAAAATATTCTTTTATTACGCCCGATTTTTATCTAACAATATGGTTTCAGGACTATTATTACAGCGTTACTTTGCAATTACAGAATCAATCTCATCGAAGCTCGATATTACAAATAATTTCTCAAACACGAGGACAGGTCTCTAGATCATTTGTCATTGCCGAGATACTCCTGATCTTCCATAGAAACCTCCACCACAGATTACAAAGTACAACACTACAGCAGGTCAGAAACCTCTTTCCCCTTCATTCCCGTGTAGGAAAAATTAAAAGAAAAGTGATGGCACCGAAAGGGGCAATACATCTTCTGCCTCCACCACCGCCGTCTCTTCCTCCTTATCCACACTAATCCAGAGTTCGTGGAAGTTGAGAAGGACTCCTACCTTAGAAACTGGAACATCAGTAGAAACTAGGGATTTTGCATCACATACACCCCGGCCCCTAAAATGGACGCTACATAATACCTGGAATATTTCAAACAATACTCCTTCAAGAAAAAATAACAAAGGGAGTCTCCCTACTCTGATAACCACAAAACCATATCCAGAATCCCTCCATGATAAAAGAAAACTGGGTATGATACACTTGATTCCTCATCTTAACCATGATTTTACAAAGATACGCTTCCAAAAAACTCATTTTTATCTCACTCTACAAAACAAGCATGTTTGTTTTTCTCTGCAGCGAAATGTATTGCAGGTTATTCGACAATCAAATCTACTATTTATAGCGATACTGCATTTAATGCACGTTGTTTCCCCAAAAAGTCATCCACTCAGGAAAACTAACAGTCTGTTAATGACACTCACGCGTCATAATGGCAACCCACTCTTCAATACAGACGTTCCATTTTTCAAGCGTTGCTTACGTCATTACAAGGTCCGCGTTTTAGGGTTTATTCTCAACTAAAGCCACACGTGACTTCAGTTACGAGGGGGCAATTGTAGGGACTTATCCCTCGAGCTAAGGACACACGATCTTATTTGTACCTCGATCTCTATAAGACTCGATCTTATCTAGTACCAGACTCAGGCAGTTATAAACACATTAACAGTTACGCATCGACCACAAACTCTAGCAGAACATGGATCATCCACAATAGATGTAAATAGAACAGATCAACATATACCTGTCTCCTACGTGGTAACAGTTACACACTCAACTGCTCATGACTCCCACTTTCAGGAAAACGTGTTCGAGCACGATGCCAAGTTGAGAGCAGGGTCTATAAAAGGGCAGAGCTCCTAGGGAAATGGAGGAGAAGGGATATATATACAATTATCTGATATCTAGCTGTTTGATCCTTAGATTAGCTCTTATAATCAGATTTTCCCACTCTCTCAAGCAATAATACTACTTTCACAAAATTCTCCACTCGAGGTCGTGGTTTTTACCTATTTACAGGTTTTCCATGCTAAATCCCCTGTGTCAAGTATTATCTCTTATTTAATTCTTGGGATAGTAGTTCTTGGTGTAAGGATTAATTTTAAGCCAGTTCAAGCTTTACAAAATCTGGTCCCTACAAGAACCTAGGCTTAATTTATTTAGAATGTTAGTTTTAGTGAAAGGCTTAGCCTCCTTTGGTACAGAGATCTAGTTTATTTTTAGTCTTTAAATCATTCAAAGTAGTTTGTCTTTTTGATAATTGCTTCCACGCTAGTAATTTTCTATCACATATGAACTTAATTTGCCTTCTATGAGTTTATTTTCTTAAATACTTTTATAAGCCTCCAAAATGATACAATTAGCCTTTATTATGCTGAATGTATTATGAACATAGCAGGATACAAGAGCATATACTTCACAACTCCATATATAAAGTGTGACACACATATATAAAGTGCTGGTATATTAGAAGTTTGCAGCTACTTTCTAACTCAATCCCTTCTAAGAGTATTATTGTGTGAAACACATTGCTTAGTGGTAATATAAAGATTGCGCATCCGGTTGTGGCTTAGAAACTCTTTCAGCAACTGTGACAGGACAACGACCATAGCCCAGACCAGTAACAATGATCTTTTCCGTCCAGGTTTACTTTTTAGATTTAGTGACTCGTAATGCTGCAATGGTGCATTATTTATCTCGGAAAAATTGGGCATGAATCTGAAGCCAGAGTTACAAATTCTCTTATTGATGCATATTCAAAAGAAACTAAACATAGCCAAGGTATGATCTATATTTGTTCAAATGAGTTTGGAAAGGGATCAAAATTCGTGGAAGGTGATCATATATACGAGTGTGGAATGAATGACCAAGAGATTAAGGCATGTCCCCTTTCAAAAATGTGAAAAAAATGAATTACAGCCACATTTCGTTACCTTTATCTCATTATTATCTACTTGTGGTCACTCTTGACTGATAGATAGATATTGTAATCTAATGATACAGACCAAGTACAAAATTTAACACAATATTGAGGATTGGACATGTAATATCTATATGTTTAGCAGGAAGGGAGATTGGAAGAAGCTCAGCGGCCGATAAAAGATGGAATCTATGAGGGACTGTTCTACGATTTGAGAAGATTTTTAATTGCATGTAGGATGAACACAAATGTGGAATTTAGGGAGCTTGCAAGTGAACAACTTTTAAGATTTCTCCTCATAATTGTAGCATGTAGGTGTAAGTCTGTTTTTTTATGCCTTTAGAAGGCCGTAGGACGAAGCAGCAAGAAGTTTTTAAAGAATGAAAGCTGATGAAGAAACCCATGTTGAGCATGGAAAAGATCCAACTCTTCAGAATTATAGTAAATCTATCTTCCAATTGGTACAAATGCCTTTCTTTATATATAAAAAATAAAATTAAAAACCCCCTGTAATGGTGATTATAAATTTTGTGATTTATTAATCATTCGGGGAGGAGAATCAATTACAAATGCCTTTCTTTAGATCACATCATATTTATTTACCATTCGTTGTAGCAAAAATTGAACTTACTAGCTACAAGGTTAGTTATACGGTAATTTCCAATAAGTATGGAAATAATATGATGCGATCTAAGTTAGCTTCTTTCCACACAAAAAAAAAAGTTTGCGTCTTTGTAATTGATTGATTTATATTTTTTTCATCTGCAATTATTCTGCCATAACATATTAAATTGCCAAATGTGACTATTTGTTTAACAATCTCATTCTACATCGTCATCTTTATTTGCTATTATTGTTGGGACTGCTAAGCTTATGAATAATACTGTGGTGGCCATTGGATAAAGTTCTCTTAAGAGATTATTTGAGCAAATAATGTGTGTACTATCGCAACAAAACATAGATATTCACTGAAAATAGATATTAATTGAAGTGTTTATGGTATGGATAGCACATCGAGTGTGATCTAGGAAAACTTCATTAAGTATTTATGATATGCAAGTTCGATATAGTGTGAGGTATGCATACGGAATAACTTTTAATTGACGTTCGGTATGGCTCAAAATATCCTAAAATATCCCGTCATGTATTAAATTATTTTCCACATTACATTAATTTAAGACTTTTCCAATATTTGCCAATTTATGTAAAATACATGAAATACTGCCTTCATCTTATCAAGGCCGCCCCTGAGGTTTCGGGAATCCTTAAGCAAACTCCAAAATTGGGCATCCCCATTCCCCAACTTATACATGATTTTAGTTGAGAGCAATGTTGTAGCATTCCCCAAAAAGTTGACTAAACTCCAAGTAGCAAAATGAATAGGCAATATTAAACAAAATATTATAAAAATACATTCTTAAATATAATGGTTACTGTTAGGAACCATTCGACCTGGGCGTAACCCGAACTGGGTTTGAGGTTGCCCACCGACTCCTGATCTAACCCATAAACTATGGGGAGAGCTTTAGAGACTTGTTGTAACCTCCTATATATACACCCTTAAGGTGGTTTCTCTATAACCTAACTAGCTCATAATAAAGGTTATCTCTCTTTTCTCTCTATTATGTGTTAACCTATAGATGATTGTATGTTAGACAAGAGTAGATGCTTTTGTTCCCAACACATTATCACCGTGATTCATAGAGTTTTGGGAGAAAAAGTTTGGATCTCTACAGTTTTCTTAGAAAATGATTAATTTTTGCATTGTAGAGAGGTATAATTCAAATTATTAGTTCAATTTTATTGCTTTATAATTAAATTAATGTTAGATCAATAAATTACTATGATTTTAGATCTGATTTGGTGAAAAAATGAGAATTTTTTAGCATTTTTACCTAGTTTTACCTATTCCAAGGGTTGCATTCAAATGTATTTTAGGGTATTTTTTCATCAACATTAAACTATGGTAGTATATTTGATACGATGTCTACTTTCCAACGATTGCATGCGTATATTACACGCCTTATGGAAGTGAACAAATAATTGGGAAATTGGTCGTGAAAATATAAAAAAATCATGACGAATCTGAAAAATAATATAAAATAAATTACGGCGGTTGACCTAAGGATGACGTAATCCTAGGGTGTCGAGCTTGTTGATGTCATAAGATTGTAGTGGGACCCACAATACTGACGTGTCACTCAAAAATAGGCTAATCTAGTGGATCCCACCCTTGTTGACATGGCAGACTCCACTAGCCAATATGGCAGGGAGGGTCCCACACAGTGTTGACATGTCATAATGGCGTGTAAGCACGTCACAGTAATGATGTGGCACTTGGGGTCCACGTGTCAATATAATGTGGTTTCGAGGTTTATAGGTGCTGACGTGCCACTGCCACGTGTCAGTGGTAATGTGGTATCTGGGGTCCCACTAAGCTGACGTGGCATGTCATGTGTCACTGCAGACATGGTATGGGGGTAGGCCTCACTTGACTGACATGGCTATGCCATGTGTCAGATGACGTCATTTCTCAACGTGGCACCTGGGGTTCTACCTGTGGACGTGGTAAGGCAACATAGCATATGGACCCACGTACTACAACAGATACGTGGCATTACATGGTGATGATACGTAGCAAGTACTGTATAAGATACATGCCATCACTATGTGATAACATGTGGCAAGTACTATTATAGAGATGTGGCATCACAGGGTGATAACACATAACAGTACTGTAGCAATAACATGTAGCAACACTCTAGCTGGACACATGTCATACCAAGCCAGACTAGTCCAAGCCATGATCCAGACCAAGCAATACCGGTTCTAACACCAAAATTTACTTTTGAAGCCAAATTTTTTGTCAAATTTAGTCAAAAAAAATTTAAAAATCCTACTGATTGGACCTACCCCTGGAGAGACCCATTCTTTTAAAAATTTATCAAAATATTTGTAATTTCCTTTTTGGAATGGGTGCCTTGTATAGAAAAATTGACCAGCTTATATGTGATATAAGAAAATAGATTAAGACCTACTCAACTACCATATGATAGTTTATAGGATAATAATGGTATGCCTCTAGATACTATTATTCTAGCCCAGAGTTAGAGATAAAATAAAATATTAACTAATTTAGATACGACTTAGAGTCATTTCTGGATACACTATAATATCTAGAATATTATTGAGCACTCAATCATTGATTGACCTAGTCCAGTTTATAAAAATATAGCTTCTAAGAACCATTTTTTCATATCTAAGTACAATTAGATGTTACCTGATAACATCTAGAACTATATAGAACATTATAGTACCCTGATATACTTCTAGATCGTTAGTTCCAAGATAGGATTAATCTATATATTTGGGGAACTCTGTAAAATTTAAGGATAAAGCCACTCATCTGCTAAACATCTAATGTCCCCACATATTCGTAGTAAATAGGTCATTTAGCTAGAATATGCATTCCTTATACAGAACCTTGGGGCTTTAATCCACAATCAAATTAAGATTAACCTAAATTATGAAATGAAATGAAGAACAAACATAATTGGGGGGAGAATTTCCCTTTTGGAGCTTCAATTGCTCAATGATTTGATTCTTAATTGAATTACTCTCAAAACCCTAAGTCCCTCTTGCAAGAACTTGGATTGATCTAGGATAAGTTCATCTTGCCTAGCCTTTCCCCTTTATGAGGGTTATAAGTTCCTAGTTATAAGATAGGACCATTATGCCCTAGGTACGACATCCACTTCATGTGGTGAGCCTGTTGTAACTAAGACTACGCAGATAAGAATTGTAATGGTTTGTGATAAGAATGTACAACAACCTCCTTCCCTAATAAGTAATTATGCCAATGTTTTAATGATTGATATAATGTGTAGAACTCCTTATCGTAGGTAGGATAGTTGTGTATTACTCTTGTAAACATCTCATAATATTAAGTAACTGGCCCCCCATTCTATAATTGAATTGCCCCTAATGTATAGTCAGACGCATCTATTTTGACCTCAAAAAGTCACAGCAAATTGGGCAATGCTAATACTGGTGAATTATAATTTTGCACTTCTGAAACTAAAAAATCATCTCATGGTGATCTTCCCACACAAACTTCACACCGGTCTTTGTCAAGGAATACAACGGTGCGGCAATCAATGAAAAGTACTGAATAAACTCCGTAAATGCTGCCAAGAACCCATAAAACTTCTCACTTCTGTCACTGTACGGGGTCTAGGCAAATCAATAATGACCGAGACCTTCTCTGGATCTACCTTAAGCTCACCGCCACTAATAATAAATCACAAGTATACCATCTCCTTCTTCCCAAACTCACGCTTATACCCATTTAGAAAGAGTTGTTGTGATCGCAATGCTTCCAACACTTTACGAATATGCACGAGGTGTTCCTCCTATGCTTGACTATATATGAAGATTTCATCTAAATACACAATCACAAAAATATCAATAAAAGCATGAAGTACCTCATTCATCAACCAATTAAATATTGTTGGAACGTTGCATAACCCAAAATGCATCACCAACCACTCAAAGAGTCCTTGTTTGGTCTTGAAAGGCGCCTTCCAAGTATCTTCTTCCCAAATTATAATATAATGGTAACCCGACTTAAGATCCAGCTTGGTGAAAAACTGAGGTTTCTATAACTCATCTAAAAGCTCGTCAATCCGTGGAAGTGGATAACGATTCTTTACAGTAATATTGTTCAGTGCTCAATAATCTACACAAATTCTCCAAGACTCATCCTTCTTCGGTACCAATAACACCGGTGAACCACAAGGTGAGCAACTCAGATTAATAACCCCTTGTTCAAGGAGTTCTTGTACCTATTTCTCGATATCATGCTCAGTTATAGAAGTCCGATACAACCTAAAATTGGGTAGTGGCTCACCATTCACCAATGTGATATCATGCTCCACATCCCTCCTGCGTGGCATCCTTTTTATGCCCAGAAACAAGTCTTTATACTCTTCTTGTAACTTCCTCATTTTGGTTTGTTGCTTAGGATACATTGCCAAAGAAGACAATACCTTAGCCGACGGATCATCCTAAACTGGCCGTACCAACAATAAATCAAACTTGCTGCTCGCATTAACCAACCTCTTCGCCTGAGTCGCCGTTACTAAATTATTGGTAGTAACATGTTCCTTATAAGCATTTATATGAAACTCCTTCCCCTCCTTCACAAGATGATACTTGTGAGCTCTACGGTAAAAAATCGCATCTTGACACACATCTAAAGGAACTACCTCACACGTCACTTGGTCAAAAAACTATTCAGTAATCACAATCTTGAATGTACACTGCTCTGTGATCTTAAACTCTGCATCTTTTCTAAATCCCACCCAAACCATACTGCTTAGGATAAGCCATAGCAGCCAAACCCATCTTCTTTACCACCGCCTTAGAGATTCAATTCTTCTGATTACCCAGATCAATGATGGCCTTTACTAAGCTCTGCTTTACTTGAATGCTAACATGAAAAAGTTCTTCCCGAATCGTCTCTTCGGTAACCATATATTATTACAACATAAGGAGAAGTTTAGGATTTGGCTTCACAAAATCTAGAAGATCAAAAATCTTTGAGGCTAGTACACATTTGTCTCTCTTGTTCCTCTCCTCATTCAGCCTAAGCTTCGGATAACATTGATCTAAAATGTACCTATTTGTCTTACAATGACTACAGTAATTCTCCATGAATGAAGACCCCTCTCCTTTGGACTCCCCTTTGTGCTCATTCTTCCAACTAGACTTGTACCCCGACTTGCTCTTGTCATCTTTCTTGTTACTTTTCAAGTACTTTCCTTCAATAACAATTGCTTTTATGGTAGTATCTTTGATATTCTCCACAGTAAAGAGCTTCAACTCCCTTCAAATGGACTTTGACAAATCCCCTGTATACTTCATGAATACCTCATACTCGTCCGCAACGATGTCCAAAACAAACACTTGGTTATGAAACTCCGTAGTGAACTCTTGTACGGATTACCCATACTTTTGGTGCAAACTGTGTCATTTGAACTATCTCTCTTGTTCATACCCAATCAGATAAAATTGGTACCTCAACACCTTAAACTTTTTCCAACCCAAGCTTTCTACTTCGTGACATTTCCGATAGGACTTCTGCCACGTGAGTGCATGACTTACAACTTTTAATGTCGAGAAATATATTTTCTGAGCATTAGAGTATTCCTAAACTAAAAAATAGATTTCTAACCTATCTAACCAGTTATCCAATTTCTCTCAGCATCGATTGATCCGTCGAATACAGGAATTTTGATTTTAAAATCAATACAAATATTGCGCATAGGATTCATTGACTTGCCAATAACCAATTTCTCATCGATAGATTTGGCATCAATAGAATTACCATCTACCTCATTGTTAACATCGTCTCTCTCTACATCTGCAACCCCTTTCATCTTTGTGCGCTCTCACCGTTTCTTCAAAGAGGAAGCTATCGTAAGTTTTATGAGACGTAATTGATCTACAAAATCTCCTAAAGTAGTAGCTAGGTCAAAAACTTTAGTTTCCAACTTCGTGAGTCAATCTTCAGAATTGCCCATCTCCAAAGTTGCCTTCTTCTTCGATCTAGGTTTCTGGTGAATCTCCAACTGTAATGGCCAAATTCTGTAAGCTTAAAATGGCTTACAATTTTCTATCGCATCAATGAACCAGTAACAATATTTCAATGGAAAGTATGAAATGAAACAGGTGATTTTACCGTGGAAAACCTCTGAATAAGTAAAAAACCACGACCTCGTGTGGAGGATTTTTATGAAAGTATCATTATTGCTTGAGGCAGATATTTTATTACAAGTGATCTCTAAAAATTGAAATGCTTGAATCTTCTAACTAAGAAGTTTTGTTGATTATCGGGAATCTAGAATAAGTAATTTCTAGGTGATCTCTTGTATAATTTTTCTGGTCTCTGTCTCTTTTGAAACTTTTACTTTATATAGGCCTTCTCTGCAACTCTTCATCGTGTTGGAGCACGTTTTCTGAACAATGTGGTTAGTGGCGGTTGACTAAATAATTGACAAGTTCGTGGGAGACAGGTGTCTTTTGACTGGATAAGGTTTTTCAATTTAAGTTCGGCCCACGTTCTTAACCAGTTCGTGGGGTAGGTTGGAATGTTGATTGGGGAAATGTGTTAAAATGCATGAGCCTAAGATGGAAGTACTTTGAACTAGGTAAGCTCGACTTTGGGTGAGATCGAGGGATAGGTCCCTATAATCGTCCCCTCGCAACTGAGGAAAACGAAGTGATTGAAGCTGAGGAAGAATTCTACTGCAAATAGAGGTTTCATGTTGTCGTCTTGACAGGCAAGGACTGGTGGGCCTATTTTTGTACTCTTGCAGAAGATAGAGTTAGGGCTTCATATGCTGGGATAGACATAACTGCAGGGCAGTTATGCTGATTTCTTATATTATCATGGATTCTAAGGTCGGGCCCTCTTCATCTCTACCAACTCTTCGGAGGTGGCAGTTTCAGAGGAGGGGGTCATGGTAGCGAAGGTGGGAGACAACCAGTGGGAGTCTGCATTTATATTTCCATCATGTTTTGGCACTCAGAAGACCTTTAGTTCGAGAATTTGGTTTTAGCAAAGAGTCTACTGCTTGCATATTTTCCATTTGAAGTTTGATTAGACTTCAACCAAACTAATGCGAGGGAAGCTCTTTCTTGGTTCCAATTTTTGCTTTGTATCAGGGTGAAAGATCACTGAAGTAAGAAGAACTAGAGAAGTTGATGCATCAGCGCGCCTGAATGACCTGTGACTTTTAAAAATAGTAAAAAACTTGTTACCTGTAAAGCACCTAGAGTTCGGTGCAGGATGGATAATATTTCTATTGTATACCTGAGATTGATGTACTGAAAAACTTGTTATCTGTAAAATCGTATGTAATGTTTTCGACATGAATAAAAATTGGCCAGCTGATTACTTGTATTTGTTGTAGATATAGATTATGCAGAAATCGAACTAAATTATTATGAAGAATGTATAGAATGTATGAGTATTGCAAGTATTGTCATTCTTTATTCGAACTGAGATAAGTATGTGTAAGAATTTATGTTATGATGTAAGTAGATTCTATTGTGTATGTGAAAAATGTTGGAGGCAAAAATTTCAAGAATTCAGTAATGCAAAACTTTGATCTAATATAAGTCGATGGAAGAATAGATCTAGATAAAATAAGCTTGATCTTGAAAGTAATAAAACGGACGAGCTCGAAGGAAGAGATAAGTTCAAATAGTTTTCTCAAGATTCTGGGGTTTTCTGTTATGAGATAAAAGGTGAAAATCACGTTTTAAGGGGAAAGAGTGTGAAAAATGTGCAAATAAGGGTAGGATGATTTGTAAAAATGGAGAAGAGATTAGGATGCAACAAACTCGATCTCAGAGGATTCATCATGGCGCGAAAGGACGGTTGGCTATAAAGATTGTTAAAGTGTGGGAGAGGATTTTTGGTGTGTGTGGCTATGATACTGAGTTACAAGTGAGGGAGTGTCAGCTCGAAGGATTAGATTTAAGGAGTAGGGAACTTGAGTATGCCCATTATTTCTATGAGGTATGCTTTTGTGAATTGGTGAGGTATCCGGTAAATCGATAAGAGATGGTTGGTTTGATTGTTGAGGTTGAGATCGAATTTAAAGATCGGAGGATTGACGAATAATGTTATCGGATGTTGTCGTCCTGGTTTTGAGGCTGCTGTGGTTTTGAATAATTTTAAAAAATTTCTCGGCTTTGAAAATGACGTCATTATCACTATATATATGATAAATAAGGACAGAGAAACCAAAATGAGGAAATGCAGAACCTTCTAGTTTTGTTTTATATATAAAGCTGTAGAAATCTGATATCGTATAAGGTGAGTCATCATGAGTGTAGGAAGGTCAGAAAAAGATATGAAAACATGAGAGATAAATAGGTTAAAATATGAGGGGAGGGGTAATGATGGAAAGGCAGCTTTAATGAAAAGGTACAAGACTTCAGACATGGATAGTAAAAAGGGCACCTTCGTTCTAAAACCGAGGACGAGTCATGCGAGGCGCAATAACTGCCATCCCCTAGAAATAGAAAGGATAAATAGTGTTTCTTCCTAATCCATCAAATATTTTTAAACTTTTGAAAATTTGGAGAGCACAGAGAGAGAGACGCGAAAAGATTACATGGGATTTGATAAGGAGTTATCTGAAGGTGATCAACGGTCAAAGAGAGCGAAGGACACTGGATAACGTAAGTGGCTATGCAGCAGCGTCGTGAGAGAAGGATTTGGCGCTACTGTGAATTCTTATTCAAACACTGAAGGGTATGCAATATATATGTGTTTGTGCAAATCGTAATTATTTTTTAAGCAAATCTTAAAAATAACTATTTATGGCAATCTATGTAATTTTGACTTATACACAGAATATACTAAAGATATATGTTGTACGTAAATGATCGATGTATACGAAATAATGATAGATACCTGATCTTGTATGAAGGTCGGGCGTAAGAGGCAATTGTGTAGGGTCAAAAACTTGCCCGTAAAAATTATTATTGAGATGGATAGTTCACCTGCTAACGGGGTGTCGACCTCTGGTCGGACGATTGAGTCTGATAGTGAGGTTGAAGTAGGATTGGAACAATTTTTAGGTTTTCCTGACCAATTGATTTCCTATCCTCTGAGTTCTGATGCCTTTAGGGAATTTTGCAAGGCTAAGGCGGCAATAGGAGGGACGTGGGATAACTGCGTAGAATACGTCGGTAGGCAGTTTAGGGTTGTACGATAGCGGTGGGGGAAGAATATTTTTATCTGTTGGCTGACTTGGAAGTAGAAAAACGAGATAGGGGTATAGATGAATCGATCTCGTTAGAATACTTTGATCGGGGTGTTCAGAGTGACCTCCCAGAGAGTTTTTTCTGTTACCTGTCTTAATTAGAGTATGGGTTGAGTCTTCCCCTTACCAATTTGGCGAAGGGGATTATGAATACGATTAGGGCATGTCCTGCTCAATTGAACGGGAACATGTGAGAGGCTATAAATGTTTACGATCATCTGAATGAAAAGTGGGAGAATGAGGGGAAGGTGAGGAGGATATCCCCTGAGGATGTATTGTAGTTTTATGGGGTGAAGAATTTTAAGGCCAGTGGGGGATCATATTTTTGTGCGAGCGCATCTCGGCGTCGCTTCTTCGATCTGAATTTAGCAGGTCGAACCTAAAATGACAACATCATATAGGTAAAGGGCAATTACCTTCAGAGAGATGATGAAGAACCTTTGGACCTTCAGTTTAGAACTATAAAACAAAGTAAGTATAGTTATGCATAGATAATATTATTGCTATATTTGAACTAATGCTTGTAGTTGATAGTAAAAATGTTGCGCATGGTAGGTGTGAAGTCCCCCGTGGAGAGGAAAAAGTCATTGTTTGACAAAGTTGCGGAGGAGGAGGCAGAGTTTGAATTTGTGTTGGACAGACTTGGCCTTAGTAGAAAGAAAAGGGTTGACAGTAGGTCGAAGAAAGTTTAAAAAACTCAGTCGGCCAGGTTAATGGCGGGTGCTGACGAAGGAAAGAAGCAAATAACTGGTGGGGAAGGTCGAACCAACTTTGCCAAGACCCCTGGGATAAATAGCTCGGTTCAGTCAGAACCCATTACGTCGAGCAAAATAGCTCAAAAATATCCAAAATAATGGATGTTAAAGACTTTGCCGACCTCTGGTACCACTAGAAGTGGTGAGGTAGTAAAAGAGAAATGGAAAAGGATCGAACCCTCGGGAGAGTCGGAGGAAATGGTCGCTGAGGGGCGATCTACTGCGGTGGACGACCTCAAAGAGGTTGAGGAAAGGGCCAGGCTGGCGGCTCTTCATGGAGAGAAATACATGAGCAAGATGGTAAAGTTATCTTAATTATGTGAAAAAGTTATCTAATGCGTTTCGTGTTTGCGCTGAGTTCAGTTTGTATTTTGTAGGTTGCCCATTTTGTTAAGGGGATTTGGCTCGAAGTTGAGGAGGAAAAATCTGAGCTGAAGAAGATGAAGATTAAGCTGGAAAAGAAGCTAGCTCGAGCTAGGACTGATGCTCTGAAGGAAGCTAAGCAGCTGGAGGCTCTAAAGGTTTCCTATGTCGTGGCAATTAGTTAGCTACAGGAGTAGGCGAGAGCCAATCTGGAGGAGATGGTGGAGGAGCGCAACAGGCTGGGGCGTCACCTAATGTTGAAGGGCTATTCTGAGGAGGAGGTGGATGTCATTAAGGTGGACACCTATGTCAAGGAGGGAGATGATGAAGAAGTGGAAGAGGTTGTTGTAGGGGTGGCAGATGGTCTGGACAGTATTTCCCGTCAGACGGTACTTGACAATCAAGGGGATGACACCAACCTCCTAGAGGGTGATAATGAGAAGGCAGGGTAGAAATGTGCTTTTGTATGAATATTTGTAAACTGCTGGATTATGTGTATGGAGAAGACTCTTGTAGGTGGACTTCTTTTTTTTTTTATAAACTTCTTGTAGGCACTTAGAGAAATGAGTCTCAGAATAAATGATTTAGAGACCGGGCTTGCCAGGGAAAGAGAGACCTCTACGGCCTTGCAGTCTTCGCAAGCGGAGCTGCAGGTTAGATTGGAATAGGTCCTTTGACTTGTATGTTATATCGACATAAAGTTACCAAGTAAATAAGATGTAGATGCAGGCTGAAAATTTTGCTATTAGGCTTAAGAAAATAACACTAATATAGTGCATAGAAAAATTCAACATTCTTTATACAAAGTAGCATATCGAAAGCATGTACCTTAGACTTCGCAATATACCTCATGGAGCGTTTATCTGATAATGTACCCGACCTTTTAGTCTAAAAGTATTTGCACACCGCAAATGTTAGAAATCATATATATATATATATATATATATATATATATATATATATATATATATACATATACATATTGATGGTGCTATGAATCGAACTGTATTAATATTTTTATATTATATAGGTCGAATTGCAGTCAGCTCGCTTGCGTGAGGACGATGTACTTCAATGTAACCAGGAAATTATAGAGGAGTTTGATATGATGAGGGAGGCGAATGAGAACATAGAATATCAACACTTAAATGTGCATTTTAAACTCTTGGAGGCAACCCAGGCTGCTTCCGACCTCACTCATAAGGTCGAAGAGAAAGATGCCAAAATAAACAAGGGGCAAAAAGAGCTAACGAAGATCATAGAACACGCTGCGAAGCTTCAAAGTCAGGTTGACACATTGATGGTTAAGGGTAAGCAGGCTTAAATGGCTCAATACCGTATTCAGGTGCTAGAAAGATCGAAGGGACAGTTTCGATCTGATCTTCAGAATTGTAGAAATGAGCTAGTGCGACTGAAACAAAAAATGGTTAAAAAAGATAATGAGCTGAGGGCAGTTTGATAAAATCTATTAGCTTTAGAAGCCGCGGCTGAACACTTTCATATAGCCCTACTTGCCAAGGATATGGAGTTTTAGGGAATGTAACGAAGGTGCAATAAATTAAATGAGAGGGTGGCACGATTGAAGACTGAACTGATACAAGCCATCGCGCTTGCCAAGAAAGCTTAGGTTGGAGAGCGCTCAAGGGGAAGTATAAATGAGGTGAAGGCTTCTCTAGTCCAAGGGGATGTAGTTAGTCTCTCAGGTCGAATTGGAAAGCTAGAGAGTGATGTGTGTCGCATTCAAGGGCATGTTCAGATAGGAAATGCGAACTTAAAGGAATGCTAGCAGAAGTTAGATGTTGTTCTTATCAGGGAGAAGGTCCTAGAAGGGGAAATCAGGGCAATGGAAATGTTGATGAAGAGGAAAAATAAATTATTAGAGGATATTCCTGCTAGGGAAGAGTTGAATACATCAATCAAGAGACTTCGTGCCCATATAGTGGACCTAGAGGCCATGAACCTGGCTGAATCAACTACATATATTAAAAAATTGGAAGAGAATATAGCTTATGATGCTCCAGTCGATATGGAAAAGACTCATCAGAAGAATTTGTATGCAAGATTGGAGTCACGCCTCGAGAAGGTGAGAGTAAAATTTTTAAAGATCGTCGTAGGTCATGCATCACGGGAAGACCTGTTAAAGTCGACTGTTGCGTACTTTGTAAAGGAAATAAAAAGACTTGAGTTAGAACGAGATACCTTGTTGAAGAACCTGTCTGACAAGGGATGCGTTTGTAAAGTGAATATAGATCGAGGCAACTGTATGGCCTTTATGGAAACCAATTTAGGCCCTCGACCTGCTGATCTGATAGAGAGGGGCAGAGTTGTTATAACTCACGAACTAAAGTCTGTTCGACCTTCTTCGGAAGGGAAAAGCATGGTTGACCTCCCCACAATAGAAATATATCCAATGTAATAAGACCTGAAAATAAATAGTATTTGTCGCGGACATAGTGAAATAGATGAAAGCTAGTATGACCTTTGCCTTATCTAATGTCTGGTGGGGTCTTTGATATAAAACAAGTTTTTAACATTTGTTTCAATCGCAAAAATGAGTTGAGTTAAACCAAGTTGAAACTTGATTGAACTATAAAAATGTTACAGACATATTGAAAGAGATGAAGGCTAGTAGACCTTTACCTTATCTTATGTCTGGTGGGGTCTTTTATATAAAACAAGATTTTTACATTTGTTTTAATCGCAGAAATAGGTTGAGTTAAACCAAGTTTAAACTTGATTGAACTATAGAAATGTTACAGACATATTGAAAGAGATGATGGCTAGTATAGCCTTTGCCTTATCTTATATCTGGTGGGGTCTTTGATATGAAACAATTTTCTACACTTGCTACAATTGCATAAATTTAGCAGAGTCAGCCAAACCAAGTATTATCCATGATCTAACTGGTATAAATGACCCAAACAAGCTAAAGTAGACAAAGGCTAGTATTATCTTTGCCCTATCTGATGTTTGGTAGAGTCTTTGATATGAAATAAGTTTCTATACTTGCTACAATCGCAGAGATTATGTAGAGTCAGCCAAACCAAGTGTTATCCTTGATCTAACTGGTATAAATAACCCAAAAAAGTTGAAGTAGACGAAGGCTAGTATTATCTTTGCCCTATCTGATGTTTGGTAGAGTCTTTGATATGAAACAAGTTTTTACACTTGCTACAATTACAGAGATTTAGTAGAGTCAGCCAAACCAAGTGTTATCCTTGATCTAACTAGAATAAGATTGATTGAAAGCCAGTATTATCTATACTTTAATCTATAGAATACGGGTGAATCTACGTAAGTAGAGAGACGTTGTGAAAAGCTTGAAAGTTTTATTGATAAGTTTAAAATTTACATTGAACGGAGATGAAAATCTCACTTTTAGAATTAAAAAACAAAATATCAAAAATGAGGAAAGGAAATGGAGTAGCAAGACGCTTAACAATAGTACTGTTTCAGTTGCCTAGTGTTCCAAATATTTGAAATGGGGATTCCCTCTTCTGTTATGAGATAATATGATCCCAAGCCCGAGAGACCTGAGATAATGAATGGACCCTCCCAATTGTCGACTAATTGTCTAGCGTGAGGCTCTTTGCGATGTTGAGGAATTTATCTGAGAACGAGTTCTTCGATTTGGAAGACATGACTTATAACTCAGTTGTTGTACGATTTGGTAAGCATATGATGATCTCGACCTAGGTTAGCGATGGGACGTTCCCTGGTTTCATCTATCATTTTGAGGCTGCAAGCCAACTCGATCTCATTTTCCTCGTCAGTTAGCTTGTGATCACGAACTGGATGATGATATCCAGAAGGAATAACAGCCTCAGTGCCATAAGAAAGGAGGAATGGGATACACCCAGTTGATTGTCAGAGAGTGGTACGATATGCCCATAGGACATGAGGCAGCTCGCAAACCCAATTCCTTTTTTTCTGTGAGTGAAGCCGTTTTTTGAGTTCATCCACGATGGTTTTGTTTGTAATTTTGGATTGGCCATTTCCTTGAGGATAATAAGGATTGGATGGTGAGTGGATGATATTGTGGTAGTTTAAGAAGGTTACGACTTTTTCTCCCACAAATTGGGGCCCGTTATCGATACGAATTAGGTGGGGGTACCCAAACCGAGTGATTATGTGGTTCCAGATAAAAGATATGACATTTTCTTCTCTAGTTTGACATAGTGGAACTGCTTTTACCCATTTTGTAAAATAATTGGTAGCTACGAGTAGGTGATGGCGGTTACCTGGAGAGTTAGCGAATTCACCGATGAGATCTAGTGCCCATCTTTTAAATGGCCAGAAAACCCTGCTTGCATGGAGTTTGAACGCAGGGGCGCGTATCATATGTTCATGTCTTTGGCAGGTATCGCATCTGCGGGAGTACTCATCTGCTTGCTTGCGCATGCCGGGCCAAAATACTCCTTGAGTAATAGCTTTGTTTGTTAATGATCGACCTGCAGCATGGGAGCCACAAGTCCCTTCAAGTAATTCGCGAAGCAATTCATCTGCTTTTGATTTGGAGAGGCACTTGAGGTAAGGCCATGTGACGGAAAGGCGGTATAGCACACCATTTTGATTAGTATAGCGCTTCGAGTTGTTAATCAGCTATCAGCGCCCTTTGGGATCTGCTGGGAGTGGTCCGTTACAATTGTGTATCGATACCGATGTAGGCTAAGAAAGGCTTTCGCCAATCGTCGTCTCCTCCTTTATCGCCCCCAGTATTGATCCTGCATGCAGAAATGCGATCAATGCTGGGGGTTGAAATGATTTCGATTTGGAGATATCGAGCTTCTATACCCAAGACCTCGGCTAGATATGCTAAGGAATCGACGTGCTGTTTTTACCTCGGGGAAGATAATCGAGAGTTACTTTCGTAAATTTGCTCATCCTATCCGCAACGAGGGCTGCGTATTCGATCAACTTCCAATTCTTCTTGTATTGCTCTAAGTAGTGGTGGACGATGAGTAGTGAATCTGTGTAAACTGAGAGTTCGGGGACATCGAGCTCAAGAGCGAGGTCGAGTCCATGAATGAGAGCTTCATACTTGGTGACATTATTTGAGGCCTCAAAATCCAAGCGGATTGATTTCTCAATTTTTTCATTGGAAGGTGTAATCAAAACGATCCCGATTCCAGACCCTGCAGATCCTGCTGATCAATCTGTGAGAAGTCTCCACCCTGTAGTAATCCATTTAGCTCATTTGTCGAATGGCTTGGGGGTGGATCCTTGGATGTTTTTTCTGAAAGGTCAGGGTCAGGCTCCTCCCACTCAGGATCCTCCACTGGAAAATCTGCGAGAAAATCAGGAACGGCCTGACCTTTTTTGGAATGACATTGTTCAAACTTGATATCATGTTCTCTCAAACTGACTGACCACTGTTGCACTCTCCTTGATTTTTCTTTCTTGGATAGAACTTCCCGAAGTGGGTTTAGGTTATTCATCTTTTGGCCTTAAAATATGAGCTACCAAAACTGCCCCTCTTGACCTCAATCTCAAGGCACCCATAGCGCATCCTGACTCCTCTTTGTCTCTGGACATAAGACTGACTTGTCCAAAGTGGCAAAAACACCGCCCCGGTAGTGGTTTCGGTTAAGATTGTAGGGTGTAATTTCGTAAACAAACACGACCAATCATCGGGCGGTTACCTCAGTTGACGCCAGAAATACCTTTTCTTGCCATATCTAATGTAAGGAAGACCTCCTGACGTCGGTCTGATTACAAGCATGATTTTTGAAGCAATTTCAGCTAACTATTTTCTTTCAGCTAATTCAAAGCCTTGGGGTAAATACTTTTAGATTTCTTGGCGTAAATGCATCATTTACAATCCATCCAACTATAGCTTCAGAGTTGTTTAGAACATTGAAAACTACCGAATACCTCCCATGAATTCTAAATTATGTTGTCTTAGAAGTGTAAGAATAACTATCCCCATTTTCCTCTGGCATGTAAAAATAACTTCACATTCATGGTCCAAGGTCTAACGAGCGAGACCTGACCCATGACTAAAACACTATGCTTAAACTTTAAAGTATACTCTAGATTCATATCTAATATTATGCCATGGTTAAAACCCTAACATCACACAATATTGAAATCAAATTTTAAGCACCAAGTACTAATACAGATAAAGAGAGAGAGAAAACGAGAGGATTTTCTACCTCTTAAAACCTTTTCTCGCTACACCAATCTTTAAAATTAGCGAAAATCATTGATAAGATCAGTAATTAGTGGAAATCATTGGTAAGATTAGTAGCAAATTCCCAATTGTTAAAATATTATGAGCTTACAAAGGTGGACGATTCAGCAGAATTCTCCTTGGAGATGATACGCAGGGAGACGATTATGAAGGCCGCAAGAATGATCGATTGTTGAAAATGAGTCATCATAGTTGGAAATAGAGAGTGTGAGAGAGAGATTACAGGTTTTGTTTCGTTTTTGAGAGAAGTGAGTTTTTAGTCGAAGGAGGAGAGGTTAAGTTTTTAATCTGGATTGAGTTTTTTAGCTTTTAGCCTTAAAAAAAATTCTTCCTAAAAGGGCATTTAAGATGTGAATCTCAAGGGGCCAATATCGTATCCTGACCTCTCTTTGTCTCCGAACGTAAGACAGACTTGTCCAAAGCGGCAAAAACACCGCCCCGTAATAATAAAGAGATTAGTTTTCCTACTAATTATTTTAAGTTTACAACAGATTGAGTTTGTGCTTCCAGAAGCGGGTAGAAAATCTCTCTTGAAATCTGCAAATGAAATGTGGAGGTGTAAAAAAACTACGCAAAGGATTTGGTATGATAAGTATAAGACAGATGAGATAAGGAATAATAACTGCCCAAAAAAGATGAAACAAGAAGATTAGGATCAGTTTCTTGACCTTACTTCATCCGCAGCAGTTAGGGCTAGTCGAGCAAGGAACAAGATAAACAGATCTAAGATGGTGACACCTCATAAAACGGGGAGAAAATGTGTTTTCAGAATAGCTTATGAAATGGTTAGTTTCTCTTTAGTGGATTTATTACTGCTCCATTTTACTTTGATTGGTACATATTTTGCGTATACATGATGAGTACTTGTTGACACTGAGATCATTGGTGGGTTCTCTGTTGTTGAAATTGGAGTAAGTCTCAATAGGGTTTGGCTTTACTGATTAAGAAAGAGGGAAGTTAGGGCAAAAATAGTGATTAGACATCTCTAGAAGAAGGCCTAGAATCATTAAGATGGTAATTAAGATGTTAAGTATGCTGTTCATTTGCGCTATTTCTATGTGGTATGCTACAGTATTGTTCTTTTGTGAGTATCTTGTTGATAAAGTATCTAAACAACCCTATGTTTATTGATAGAGAAAAAATGATCTACAAGAACAGATTCATTCTGAGTTGGCTGCGCAAGGATGGGGCATACCCTTCAAAAAGTGTCGAGTTGGAAGTGGTAAGAACATTGCATACTCTTTAAATGTGGGTATTTACATATGTTTTTGTTTAATAGCATTCTGCTTATCATGTACGCATGAGGCTGCCCTAAGATTTAATTATGTCTGACCCGTGATTATAGAATTATTTTACTAACGATTTTGGATGTAATACTGAAATTTAGTGGGACTTTATGAACTTATTGTCGGCTGAAGTTCAAGAGATAGTTGCTCGTGATCCGACATCTAAGCATTTTATTTAATCATGACCCTTTAGGACAAGTGTTTGGCCCAGTTAAGAAAGGACATGTACCATTTAAGGGTCTACATGTAACGAAAAAGTTAATACACAATAGCGAACTTCCAAGGGCACAAATTGAGGAGAAAGAATCCTACAAGGAATAATTTTCAAATTACCAAATTGAAATGGACGCTAAATTCGCCCAACTAAAGAAGATGGTGACCTTAAGCCAATCGCATAATCGCATAATCGCATAATCGCATAATCATTCACAGGTATATTGGATTAATTGAGCTCTTTGCAATTGCCTTCTTTTAGTTTACGTCTAATTGATGCAATACCTATACTCTGTGGCCTTATGGTTTGTTCTTTCTAGTAGTTTTAGCTTTACTATGTTGCCTTATGGTTTGGTCTCCAATACAGCTATATAAGCTACTGGTTATACTCTCTATAATGTCCCTTGCCTTGATATGTTTTTTTTGTTTGATTGAAATTTTTGGTGTAGATAACCCTCGGAGAGTTATCATGTCTATAATATCCCTTGAATGAAAGAATCATATCACCTTGATTTAGTCAATATCTTAATGTTTTAGGAGGTGAGAAATACGTACTGACAAGTGCGTATGCCCTACCGCAAGATCGAGCATCTGCGATTGATCCAGGAGGATTTAGAGTAATTTGGATTTTTGCCAAAGTCGTTCGAACGAGGTTGAGAGTCGTTCGAACGACCAAAGTTTTCCTCACTGGAATTTTGGCCTAGGGCCATATTTCGTTCGAACGACCCATATTTTCGTTCGAATGACTTTAGTTTTTCCCACTGGAAATTTGACCCAAACAATTTTTTCGTTCAAACGAAACTGGCAAGTTTCTAGGGTTTAAACCAATTAGGTGTAAATTCGTTCGAACGACGACTTTGGTATTGTTTTGGATTCTCAGACGTTGTTTTGCCTCGAGATCCGTTCTTTTATGATTTTCGAGTTCCCTAGTATATAAAGGGAACTTAGGTTATTTTCAAGGTTATGTTAGATCTTAAAAGAGTTCTGAGAGAAGCCTAGGGTTTGAGAGATTTTCATTGTAATTACTTGTTTTAGTAATCGAATTCTCTATTTCTCCAAATCCAATTGGTGTTCATCATTTTTTTTCTACTAACTAGAGCTTCTCAATCATATTGTGGATTAAGTGGCATCAGAGTTCCAGTTGCAATTCTCGGGCGGTTGATTGTGGTTTATGGTCTCTACACGTGACCGTCTCAAGCAAATGAAAGAGAAGCTAGTGAGTTCGTTGAAGATCCGTCGCAAACCTAATTCGAAGAAAAATGACGATTTGGAGATGGGCGATTCCAACAATCGACCACGACTTTTGGAAACGACAGTTTCTGACCTAACTTCTATTGTAGGAAAATTAGTAGAATAATTGCGTCTCACAAACCTCGTGTTGGGTTCCGCTTTGACGAAAAGGCGAGGCCGCTCGAAGAAGAAAAGGGTTTTGGCAAAGAATGAAGACGAGGATAATGTGGGGATAGCTAGCAATTCTAGTGATTCCGAATCTGTCAAGGACCGCCCAGGGTTTAGTAAGTCATTGAATCCTATGCGTAATCTTCGTCTTAGCTTTAAGATTGAGATTCTGGTTTTTGATGGTTTCGTTGATGCCGAGAAATTAGATAATTTGTTAGATAGGTTGGAGACCTATTTTTCCATTGATGAATATTTCAAGGCTTAGAAAATTTGCTTCTCTACTTTGAAATTCAAAAGTTACACACTCACGTGGTGGAAATCCAATCGGAAACGACATGATGTCGGAAGTCAGAGTTGGAAAGAATTTAAGGTTTTGGTGGAAGCAATTCTATCCAATTGGGCATGAACAGAAGCGATGGTTCAAATGGCACAACTTGCGTCAAAGGTTTGGGCAATTCGTGCAACAATTTACTACAGAGTTTCATAACCAAGCATTGGTTTTGGATATTGACGTGGAGGAGTACGATGTGTTCATAATGTGTACGGGGGGTTTGTCGGAGTCCATTTGAAGATAATTAAAGCTCTTCAATATGGAAAATACTGAGGATGCTACTGTTACAACAATTGTCATTGAAGGCAAGTACTTGAAGAGCGATAAGAAAGACGGCAAGAACAAGTTGGGGTACAAGGCTTATTGGAAGTTTAATCAGAAAAGGGAGTCCAAAGGAGATGGGTCTTCATTCAAGGAGACTATCTGTAGTCATTGCAAGGCTAATAGGCACAATTTAGATAGATGTTAGAAATTTTATCCGGACCTTCGGCTGAAGGAGGAAAAGGGCAAGAAAAATAAACATGCACTAGTCGCAGCGATTGTGGATCTTCTAGATTTAGATAAGCCAAATCTTAAGCTTACTCTAATGTTCAAGCAACCTCTAGTTATCGGCGAGGTGAGTCGGGAAAATCTTTTCTATGTCAACATTCAGGTGAACAGAGCTTAGTCGAGGCCATCATTGATCTGGATAGTCATAAGAATTTAATTTCTGAGGCGGTGGTGAAGAAGATGGGTTTTGCTATTGTGGCTCATCCTAAGTACGGTTTGGGTTAGATTCAGAAACACGCGGAGTTGAAGATCACTAAGCAGTGTACGTTCAAGTTTGCGATAACTGAGAAGTTTATTAACGAAGTAACATGTGAGGTGGCTCCGTTGGACGTGTGTCAAGTCATCTTGGGTAGCCCTTATCTTTGGGACCGAGATGCGATTTTTTACCGCAGAGCTCACAAGTATCATCTTGTGAAGGAGGGGAAGGAGTTTCATATAAATGCTTATAAGAAACATGTTACTACCAATAATTTAGTAACGGCGACTCAGACGAAGAGGTTGGTTAATGCAAGCGGCAAGTTTGATTTATTGTTGGTACGACCAGCTTAGGATGATCTGTCAGCTACGGTATTGTCTTCTTTGGCAATGTCTCATAAGCAACAAACCGATATAGGGGAGTTACAAGAGCAGTATGAAGACTTGTTTCTGGGCATAGAAGGGATGCCGTAAAAGAGGGATGTGGAGCATGATATCACCTTGGTGAATGGTGAGCCACTACCCAATATTGGGTTATATCGGACTTTTATTACCGAGTCTGATGAGATCAAGAAGGAGGTACATGAACTCCTGGAGCAAGTAGTTATTAATCCAAGTTGTTCTCTTTGTAGTTCACCGGTGTTACTGGTATCGAAGAAGAATGGGTCTTGAAGAATGTGTGTGGATTATCAGGCGCTGAACAAGATCACGGTGAAGAATCGTTATTCGCTTCCACGAATTGACGAGCTTTTGGATGAGATACAAACGGATCGGTTTTTTACCAAGTTGGATCTTAAGTCGGGTTACCATCAAGTTAGAATCCGGGAGGAGGATACTTGAAAGATAGCGTTCAAGACCAAATAGGGCTTATTTGAGTAGTTGGTGATGCATTTTGGGTTATGCAATGCTCCGGCGATGTTTATGCGGCTAATAAATGAGGTACTTCGTGCATTTTATGATTGTATATTTGGATGATATCCTTATATATAGTCGTACATGGGAGGAGCACCTTGGGTATTTATGTAAAGTGTTGGGCGTGCTGCGATCACAGCAACTTTTCCTAAACGGGAAGAAGTGCAAATTTGGGAAACAGGAGCTTGTCTATTTAGGATTTATTGTTGGTGGCGGCGATCTTAAGGTCGATCCAGGGAAGGTCTCGGTCATTACTAATTGGCCTAGACCCCGCACAGTGACGAAAGTGAGGAGTTTTATGGGTTCTTGTCAGTACTTAAAGAAATTTAATCGCCATTTTTCACAAATAGCCGCACCATTGCATTCTTTGAAGAAGACCGGGGTACAATTTGTGGGAAGAGCACTATGAGAAGACTTTTTTGTTACTGAAGCAGAAGATTACGGATGCACCAGTATTAGTATTGTCCAATTTGTAGCAGCCTTTTAAGGTCAAGATAGATGCGTCAGACTATGCATTGAGGGCAATCCTTTTACAGGATGGGAGGCCGGTTGCTTACCATTCTGAGATGTTTACTGGAGCAGTACGTAACTATCCTACCTATGATAAGGATTTCTACGCGTTATATCAATCAGTGAAACATTTGTGGAGTTACTTATTGGTGAAGGAGGTTGTGGTACATTCCAATCACAAGCCATTACAGTTCTTATCTACGCAGTCCACGCTTTAGCAGGCTCGCCATATGAAGTGGTTGTCGTACCTTCAGCAGTTTACCTTATTGATCAAGTATAAGAAAGGAGTGGACAACAAGATGGCTGATATGTTGTCTCGACCCCCATTACCAACTATTTATGCTTTGTTGGTAGCTATGCAGATCCAGCCGATTGTTCCTTCTTAGTACGTTTTAGGGTATGACGACGACACCAGAAGTTACTGCAAGGCAAGACATGCGAATATGTTATGAAGGATGGTTTGATATACAGGGGAAGTCTACTTTGTATTCCTGTGGGTGGAGACCGTTTGCAGTGGATTTGAGAGGCACATTGTTCCCGGGCGGCAGATCATTTCGGGGTTGAGAAGACTCTTTTGAATTTACGGCATTATGTTTATTGGCTGAAGATACAGGTGGATGTTGCTCGTGTGGTTTGTGGTTGCATGTTATGCAACACATCGAAGCCTTCCAATAGGAAAATAAGACTGTACTTACCATTGTCAGTTCCTAGTCGACCTTGGGAGAATATTTCGATAGATTTTATGGGTAGTTTCCCCATGACTAGGTGTAAAAATGACTATTTATTTATGGTGGTGGATCGATTCAACAAGATGATTGTTCTTATTCCATGCCAGAAGACGGTCACGGTGGAAGGAGCAGCGCTATTATTTTTTAGAGATGTCTGGAGGTATTTTGAGCTCCCTTCTTCTATTATTCCTGATAGTGATAACCACTTTTTGGGGCATTTCTGGAGATTGTTTTGGGGGATGATGGACACTAAGTTGAAGAGATGTACCGCTTTTCATCTGCAGACAGACGGACAGGCAGAAGTAGTTAATCGCACTTTGGTACATTTATTACGAGGATTCCATTTTAAGCATCCTAAGGCTTGGGATGAGAGTTTACCCTATTTTTAGTTTGCGTTCAACCAGGTAATTTATGGCTCCACGTTGAAGTCTCTTTTTGAAGTTTGTTTGGAGTACTTGCCGCAAAGCCCTTTTGATTTGACGTTTAGTCTTGGCGATAAGACGGTGTCAAGGAAGGAGAAAGAGGAGCAGGTTAAAGCTCAGCGTTTTATTGAGAATATCAGCAAGGTTCATGAGGCGGTTGAAGCTCAGTTGAAGAAGACTCAATCGAAGTATAAGGCTCACCACGACAAGCATCGGGTTGAGTGTACTTTTCTTGAGGGCAACCTCGTTTGGTTGCACTTGGTTAAGGAACGGCTTAAAGGGGAAGGTAAGAAGCTCAAACCTATCCGTTATGGCCCGGTTTTGATACTCAAGAAGATTGGTGATAATGCATTCCAGTTGGATTTTCCACCTTTCATAAAGATGTATTCGGTGATTAATGTCGAGCATTTGAAGCTGTTTGAGCCGTCTCTTTTGGATGAAGACTTTAGAATCGATACTCACCTACTGTCAGTTGATGACTTATGGATGGAAAGAGAAGATCCATTGCTGGAGGATGGTATTCTAGAGATGAGGGTTCGTACTGCAAGACGGGGTGGTATTGAATCGTTCCGAGTTAGGAAGAAGGGTCAACTACCGAGTAATTCGAAGTGGTACAGGAGGGAATTAGGCATCGCCGCGTTCCCACATCCTTAGTTCTAGCTTAAGCAGGAGCTCAAGGCTTCTACAGGAGGGAGCCATGATCCAGGAGGATCCATAATAATTTGGATTTTTGCCAAAGTCGCTCGAACAAGGTTGAGAGTCGTTCGAACGACCAAAGTTTTCCTCATTAGAATTTTGGCCCAGTACCATATTTCGTTCGAAAGACCCATATTTTCGTTCGAACGACTTTAGTTTTTCCCACTGGAAATTTGGCCCAAGTCTTTTTTCGTTCGAACGAAACTGGCAAGTTTCTAGGGTTTAAACCAATTAGGCGTAAAGTTGTTCGAACGACTCCTTAGTTCGTTTAAACGACTTTAGCACTGTTATGGATTCTCAAGCGTTATTTTGTCTCGAGATCCGTTTTTATATTATTTTCGAGTTCCCTAGTATATAAAGGAAACTTAAGTTATTTTTTAGGTTATGTTAGATCTGAAAAGAGTTCTGACAGAAGCATAGGGTTTGAGAGATTCACATTGTAATTACTTATTTTAGTAATCGAATTCTTTATTTTTTTAAATCCAATTGGTGTTCTTCGTTTTTTCTACTAACTATAGCTTCTCAATCGTAATGTGGATTAGGGATGAAGCTAACAAGTTCCCGGCGGATGGCTGCGATAAGTGTCGGCTGAGGCATCGGTTCTAGGATAACTTTTCCATTTTCCCCATAGGAAGCTAAACGTATTTGCCTCCCCATCATAATGGATCTTCCTGTCAAACATCCAAGGCATCCCAAGTAGAATATGGCAAATATCCATATCGACTACTGAGGCATGGATGGTATCTTCATAGGTGTCACCTATCGTGAATGTCAATATGCACTCGTCTTCTGAACACTTTCCTTCCCCTGGAGAGAGCCACGTAAGGTTGAATGGTTCAATACTTGGAAACGTTTTTAACTTGAGCTTCTCGACTAGCTCCTTAGCTACTAGATTTTCCGTCGACCCACAATCAAGAATAACTACACAGAGCCTCTCATTTGAAATACACCATGTACGGAAGATGTTGTTATGGAGCCACAAATTTGGGTTACTTGGGTCAAATGTTAATGCTTTATTTACAGAGGTACATAAGGCAGTGTGTGAATGATGTTATGCGGATCGGTCTCTCTTTAGGTAGCGTTATCGATCTTGTCTTGCTGTGGAACCGTTGGAATCACCGGCTGCATTAGCGGGGCTATTTTTCAAAGTCCCATAATTCGTGTCTCGGCGAGAGGTTGGCACGGTAGAGGCACTCCTCTTGTGTCAGGAACTCTAGATCTCGATGCCTCCATTTTTTTTGTTGATGGGTTTCTTTCTATAAGACTTGGGCCTGTAACCTTGTTAATAATAGTTGGGTCCTTTTGGTGCATGCAATTTTTTAGGGCGTGGGCCTGTTGATTGAGTTTAACAGTTGTTTTTTGGGCCAGTTTGGAATTAATAGCTCAAATTTGGGCCTGACAGGATCGGGCTGGGCTTGCATCTTGTGTAGCAGTTGGGTTTTCCTATTGGGTGCTACTGTTTTGGACGTGGTGATGGGCATGTAAAAATGCCTATTTTTCCCTACTTATTTAAGGGTTCTAGACTTCATTTTATTGTTAAAAAGATTAATTATTAATTTATTATTGTTTCAGGTTATGTTAGATAAGAGTATACAAAAAGCTTAATTTGAGTACTAAAGCTTCAACTGCTGAAGAAGAACACCTATCTAAGCTATAACTCAGAGCATCTCTAATAGAAAACAAATCTCAAAAGATAATTAAGAGAATATTTGACATATTGAGGATATTTTATTATGACTAGGAAGATTTTATTGAGTATAATGAATATTTCACTGAGAATAGAATCTTTAAGAAAATAGCAGCTGTGGAGAAGTGACAAGCAGGTAGGTTTATATTCGTCCAAAAATTCTAAATTTTTTTGAAGAAGTTTCCAATATGTGAAGATATTTTATGGAATTTTTTTAGATTTTAATACTGAGTATATATTTCTGAATAAATTCTAAAATTAGATTATATTTGATTTGGCGAAAATGCTCTCTTACTAAATATGTAACCCTCTTCTTTATCTATAAAAGGAGAGGTTTTGACCATGAATGATCATCCAATTTTGAGAGCTTGAGAGCATTGCTTAGATAGAAAAGAGATTGAAGTTCTTGGAGTTACTTGTAACCTCGGAGCAATTGACCTTTTGTAAGTTTTATTTGATCAATAAATTGTTATTTTTTTCCATTATCATCATGTCATTCTTTTTACTAGTATGTTATATTATAGGATTCATGTCTAGCTAAGCCATTCTCTAGAGGAGGGGAAAAAACCGCATTCAATATATATTTAATGTGATCAACTAAACGAAAATTGCTCATTTTGTTTTAATGTCAAAACCATCTTTATGTTAA
Organism: Kingdonia uniflora; assembly: GCA_014058105.1. Taxonomy (NCBI): domain Eukaryota; kingdom Viridiplantae; phylum Streptophyta; class Magnoliopsida; order Ranunculales; family Circaeasteraceae; genus Kingdonia; species Kingdonia uniflora. The sequence continues at coordinate 41,083 of JACGCM010000303.1, read as the reverse complement.
CAATTTTATTATTGGTTCATGATCAAATTGATATGAATCAAGTTTTTTGAATGTTAATATAGTTGATTTTAGTTGCACAATTATTATTAACATCGTATTGTGAATCAAAGATTAACGGAAGGTATTTAGCTTGTTTTAACGTTTTGTATTTTCACATATTATTTCTCATCTAATGTATTTTGATAAATTTGTTTCTTAAGAGATGGTAAATCGGCATTTGGTCAAAGTTATTATTTCTTTCAAGAGAAATTTATGCTTATATTTACGTTAAGTATATATTTACGGTGAATCCCTGTTTCCCACTAGTCTTTAATCTATTTGTAACCCAAAATTCTCTTGAAATTTTTTTTAGTTCTTTTATTTATTAGTTTAGTAGTTTGATTTTTGAAAATATTTTCTAACGATTGTTTGGCCTAGTGAACGACAAAACCTGAAACCTATATTAACAAAACCCGATTTGATACGGTTTTATAAAATGGCGTCGCTGCCCATGGTCAAGCTATAATCATTCGATTTTCGTTTCCATTTTGATTTTGATTTATTTTATTTTATCTTTAAAAAAAAAAATTCTTGTTTGTTTTAGTTTAGAATTATTTTCCTTTCGTTGCCACCAAGAAAGCTTTTTGGACCCATTTACATTAGAGTAGCATTTTTTTTCTTTTCTTTTCTTTTCTTTCTCCCCTCTTTGAGTGACTTGTAGTGAGAAACAACTTGTATCTTGAGTGTTGAGTGTGTAATTAAAGTGAGGGTACAATTATAATTTTTCTGGAAGAACTATATTGGAACCTACATCCAGGAAGGACCTCTCTGCAATGCCTACTTAAGCCAGAAAGTCCAGGTGTGCCATCTCAACGGTTCCACCAGGGTAAACAACAAACCCCTAAAAAGGCCGCCCTACAGGTACTTTCTTCTACCGCACCCTCCTGCGAAGCGGTCAATCTTTGTTCATGTGCCTGATGTTTGTACATTCTTAAATTTCAACATTAGATAAAGGGCAAACAAAAAGTAGAATTTCATCACCCATGTGTAGCACCGCACACTAGGACCCCGGGAGGTCATGACCCAGTTTAATATTTTCTGAACGGGACATTGACTAAAAAAACCAAGATTAAGGCATAAAATACATAGTTAATCATAAAGGCTTATAGAAGCTCAGACCCGGAGCACAAGAACATGCTCATTAAGACCCCTGATAGTGGCAATGTTTGTCTAAAAGTACATTCCCTAGCATAACTAGTGTGGAAAAGTAATTTTAAGCGGTTTACCCCACCTTCCAGCACAAGTACTTCTGGGTAACTAGAACTGTACGCGAGTTATTGCTAAAGTGATCAAAAACAACTCAACGTGCGAACCGATCTACTATCAAGAATAGGAGCAACCAAACCCTGAGACCGGGTTCACAACTTAACTGTAAATAAGGCCCATCCAAAAAGATTAATGTGAGGGATTACCTCAAGTAATCGACACCCGATTTAGATAGAATTACCATTCAAGATGTTCTACAAACGAGCCCCTAATTCCAAGGTGGGGCCGTTTACTAGACGGAGGAAGTGCCTGACCTTTGGTTAACGGTTGTCCTATTTATTTTTGTGTACCTCATTCTTGTATGATCATCATTGTGTGCACTTCTTATAGTTTATGAAAAAATGGCTTTGAGTGCCTGAGTGTTGTCTTGAGAGGCTTAAAGAATTTGATCTGATTGATATTCCAATCTACTTTTGAGTTAGGTGAGTCAGCCCATCGGGAGATTCCAATATTCAATAATACTAGAGACCAGACAAACCAAACCTGTAAAGAACTCTTTCATGTTGAGGGTGAGTTAGAAACCTTTATGTTTCATGTATCTCCATTGAGACTCGATCCGAGTCCAATTTCATCGCTCAATCCGTTTAGTTTTCCACCCCAATTATTTAAGATGGGAGATGTCCATGAAAATGGGAATAACAGTGCAAATGGTTTGGATCCTGTACAGGTGCCACTCAAGTATCATATATTTCCAAAAATAACAAATCGTGCTTCATGCATTGTTTTACCTCCTACCACTGGCCAATTTGAACTTAGAAATACGCTTATTAATTCATTGCCAAAAATTTTAGGAGAGGAGGATGAGAACCCATATGCCCATGTACGGGATTTTGATGAATTATTGTTCCTCCAGAGGTATAGGAGTGATAACAAAATTGAGGCCATAAAACTCGTTTTATTTCCATTTTCTTTACTAAGAAAGGCTAAAAGTTTGCTTCAAGCTCTACGACCTAAATCTATCACGAGTTTGAGATTCTTACTGAAGCCTTTTACAAGAATTTTTTCTTTCTTGAGAAAACTGAGACCCTCCGTAGGGCCATTCTTAGGATTACCCAACTTAATAGAGAAAACTTAAAAGATTATCTATAGATATATATAAGGAGCTGATCCTACAATGCCCTCATCATGGTATCGACTCATGGGTCCTAACTATAAATCTTTATGATGGATTGGATGCTGAAACCAAGAAAACTGTAGAATCATTTTGCTCAGGGAAATTCACTAATTAGGATGATGTAGAGGGCTTGGACTTCTTAGAAGAGATGGCTGAAAAATTGTAAACCTGGGGAACTATGAAAGAAAAAGATATACAAGAAAAGGGAGGTAATGCCTTTGAAGTTTGATCCAACTCCCAGTCGGGACCTACATTGGCGACAACCATGCAAAAATTGGAATCATTAGAAATAGCAAATAACAAGATGTCTGCTAGAACACCCATTTTTTATGCCGAAATGCCAGCATGTGCAGTGTGTGATAACCCAAACATTCTGTCCAAGGCTGCCCATTTATTCATGGAATTAGGGAGGCAAAAAAAGAGTACGTAAATGTTTTTCATCAAAAACCTTTTGCGCTGCCCTACAACCAACCTTTCAATCAAGGAAGTTCTTTAGGATGGAACAACTCATTTTTTAACAATTTTAGCAATCCGTATGGTAGATCTTATCATCAGGGGAGCCCCGCAGGGGGACAGTCGTACCAACCCAATATGAATCAATTTGGTTTCTCATACCAGTCTAACCACCAACCTACTCAACATAATGCTCCATATATTCATCCTCATAATAGGAAACCATCTTCGGAGGATGGCATCCAAGCCTTATTGCAATCAAATACCCAACTCATGCAACAATTCATACAAATGAATGAGCAATCCATGGCTATGATAGAAATAACCATCGCTCAATTGGCAATTGAGTTAAGTACTAGAGACAAAGGTATATTTCTAAGTCAAACTCAACCCAACCCGAAGGATCAAAGTACGAGCTCCAATAATCGTGATCATGCAAATGTGGTTATCATACTTAGAAGTGGCAAAATTATAGACAACAAAGTTAGGATGCCTAAGAATAAATCTTGTATTAGTCCTAATCCTACTACAAAAGTTGTTGAAGAGGAGGAAGAGTCCATGAGCGAAGAAACACCAGTCATAGGGGAAGAGACTAAAAATGTCTCCCCTACGGTGAAAATTGAAAATATTCATCCTAGAGGCCCTAAGGTACATTTTCCCCACATGCTTGCTAAGAATAGAAAGAAGATTCCTGATGAAGAGGTTAAGGAAATCTTCTAAAATCTTAAGATTAGTATTCCTTTTAGCGAAGTATTGCGACGAATTCCTTCTTACACAAAACATGTCAATGACTTATGCACGTCCAAGCGGCGAATGAATATTTCCAAAAAGACTTTCAACGTCCATGACAGTGATAATGTTATTCAATTGGATGCTCAAGTTACCTTCATAATCTTGAATAAAGCACCTCTGAAATACAAAGATTCTAGAATGCAAACAATTTCTTGCCACATAAGGGCAAACCGGATAGGGAAAGTCTTGCTTGATTTAGGTGCCATTGTTAACCTAATTCCTTACTCGGTATTTGAGCAGTTAGGTCTAGAGTGGCTCAGACCACAAATCAAACCTTACAACTAGTTGATAGGTCTATTCGAGTACCTAAGGTGTTATGATGGATGTTATTGTCCAAATCACTGACTTCTTTTATCCCGTGTACTTTGTGGTCCTTGACACAAATCCGATAGATTCTCCTCAAAATGAAATACCATTGATCATTGGCCGACCCTTCTTGACCATCACTAATGCGTTGATCAACTGTCGTAGTGGAGCTATGAAGTTTACTTATGGGAACAAGACTATTGATTTGAATATCTTCAATGCAACTCATATTCCACTTGAAGATGAACCCGATGAGTGCAATATGCTTGATACTATTGTAAACAGTACATTTCACAGTTTAAATTCTAGGGATCCATTAGAAGTTTGCCTTACATACTTTAGATAGAATTTTGATGTTGATGACCTCATCAATGAGGTCAATGCCCCATTAGATTTTGTCCCCCTTTTAAATACCTATAGGTTTAACAACTTGTTGCATATGCTAGATGCAATCGTCTTAACCACATAAAGGTTACATTTTTTTTTTCTTTGCTTAACTTTGGGGGTGTTTGATGGGCATGTAAAAATGCCCATTTTACCCTACTTATTTAAGGGTTCTAGACTTTATTTTATTGCTGAAAAGATTAATTATTAATTTATTATTGTTTCAGGTTATGTTAGATAAAAGTGTTCAAAAAGCTAAATTTGAGTGTTAAAGCTTCAAATATTGGAGAAGACCACCTATAACCTATAACTCAGAGCATCTCCAATAGAAAACAAATCTCAAAAGAAAATCAAGAGAATATTTGACATATTTAAGATATTTTATTATGACTAGGAAGATTTTATTGAGTATAATGAATATTTCACTAAGAATAGAATCTTTAGGAAAATAGCAATTGTGGAGATGTGACAAGCAGGCAGATTTATATTCACCCAAAAAATTTAAAACTTTTTGGAGAAGTTGCCAATATGTGAAGATATTTTATGGAATTTTTTCAGATTTTTATTTTGAGTATATATTTCTGAATAAATTCTAAAATTCGATTATATATTATTTGGCAAAAATATTCTCTTGCTAAATATGTAACCCTCTCCTTCATCTATAAATGGGGAGGTCTTGACCATAAATGATCATCCAATTTTGAGTACTTGAAAGCATTTCTTAGAGAGCAAAGAAATTGAAGTTCTTGGAATTGTTTGTAACCTCAAAGTAATTGACCTTTTGTAAGTTTTATTTCATCAATAAAGTGCTTTTTTCCATTATCATCATGCCTTTCTTTTTACTAGTAAGTTGTATTTTAGGATTCATGCCTAGCTAAGCCATCCTATAGGGGAGGGGATGAAGCCGTATTCAATATATATTTAATGTGATCAACTTAACGTAAATTGCTCATTTTGTTTTAATGTCAAAACCATCTTTATGTTAACAATTTTATTATTGGTTAATGATCAAATTGATATGAATCAAGTTTTTTGAATGTTAATGTAGTTGATTTAAGTTGCACATTATTATTAACATTGGATTGTGAATCAAAGATGAACGGGACGTATTTAGATTGCTTTAACGTTTTGTATTTTCACATATGATTTCTCATCTAATGTATTTTGATAAATTTGTTTCTTAAAAGATGGTAAATAGACATTTGGTCAAAATCATTATTTCTTCCAAGAGCAATTTATGTTTGTATTTACGTTAAGTATATATTTACGGTGAATCCCCGTTTCCCCCTAGTCTTTAATATATTTGTAACCCAAAAATCTCTTGAAATTTTTTTTAGTTATTTTATTTATTAGTTTAGTAGTTTGATTTGAAAATATTATCTAATGATTGTTTGGCCGAGTGAACGACAATACCCGGAACCTATATTAACAAAACTCGATTTGATACGATTTTATTACGTGGGTCCGATGGAGAGTTGGGGTTTGATTGGGTCCAGCAGCTCGAATTTGGGCCTGGCACAAACGAGTTGGGCTTGGGGCCACCTCATGTAGGTTGAAGGGAGTCCATGGGTAGCCCTTCTCTTTCCTAAATAGACCAACGGCGGGGGCAATTTTATTCAGGCATTCGGCTTCCTCTTCGATAGTTAGGATTGTACCTTTATTAACACTCGATTTAGACTTTATAGGGGAATCAACTAAACCATATAACGCCAGTAACTTTTTTAGATTTCAAACCATCGTGGCTATAATGTGCTCACATGGTTCACGTCGATCCGTAACGTTAGGGATACAGGAGAACTCTTCGACGGTGTGGTGTGACTTGGTCTGAACGTACTTATCTATCTTCGTAAACTCATAGGATTGATTGTAACAACTCGAATTGAGCGCTCACAAGTTCTAAAAAAGCACATTTGTAGCATTTATCTCGTCGAATCGAAGGATTTTAACCTCGCTCTGATACCACTTTGATGTAAATTAATTACGCAGAAGCCAATAATGAAGAAGAACACCAGTTTTAACAAAAGGAATTAGGCTCGTGAGGAACACTAATTTTATTAACTATAAACCTTATTCTGAACAAGTCTAACTTAACTGAATTAATTATATTAACTACGAAATAAATAACCTAGACCTCCCCTTGAATAGAACACAATGGGGGTTAGAATTAGGAACCATAATTTTAATTTAAATAGACTTCTACTTAAATTGGGAAACTTCTAATAACCCATATTGGACTTCTCCAACAGAGTTTAAGCTAAAGAAAAATATAAAGTATAAAATATAAAACATAGGTCACACGGTGGATAGACGACCCTATGAGGAATGTGCCATATCAGTAGCTCTTTTATTGCAATTTTCTAAGTGATTAAAAAGCTTAGTTTTCTAGATTTATGCTAAACTAAATATGTTATGCAATGATCTATACTTGTAGCGTTCTGGAGTACAGTTTATCTTAATGTACTTCATGAAACCTTATTATAATTGGTAAAGAGTAGTTCTTTCTCTAGTTTGTACATGCTTGTTACAACCTTGATTGTATATTATATCGATTTTAGTTGTTCGTGTACAACCCTATTATGTTTCAAATTAGCGCCACCACGGCCAGTTAATTTCTATATGCTCTTTGTAAAACCAATATAAAGTTATGTTTAGGATTACATATATGTGTTCCCTTTAATAGGCATTTATTATCTAATAAGCTTGTAAGTAACAAATTGATTTGTAGATGTAGAGTCCGCTTAGGCAGCGAAAGGCACTTATTCATGTTGTTGACTTTCATGATTATGTTGTTGCTTACGAGAGAGCGCTAGTACCTCCTGATTACCTGACTCGGACGGAGGGATATTACGAGGTCGTCCTTATTTTGTCAAGGATGAACGATCACCATTTTGTGGTCAAAATTTGAGTACCCATCTTGTATATGGCATTTTGTCTAAGTAGGTAATTATCCTTGCAAGCATTTAAATATTCAACTAGTTTTTTTATAAGATTTTAACCTTCTTTGCATCATTAATTGTTAGATGCATCGATACTTGCAGCACCTTGTTGGTTCATGAAGATTTCACTCTTTGGGGTTTGGCCGAGCTCATATCCTTATCTCTTTTTTTTTTACCAAGGGCAGATCTTATATTAATGTTACTTTGTAAACACTATTGTAGTCCTAGGGATCTTCTCAGGGATCACAATATGTAATCCTTGGTTTGGGGCTTGACTCGTTTCACAAGAAGAGGGCACCACTCTACTCTATGGGCCTCTTCTCTCTCTTCCTGTAGAGCTACAAGAGTTTAGTAGATGGAGGAGGAAGTTCTAAAAAAAGGTCCCTTGTTAGGTTACCTTCTCTCCTTATTTATAGGGAGGGTCTTGACCTAGAAGTGTTCAAGCTCACTTGATATGCGCAACTCCTAAGATACCCTTCCGAAGTCTTAGGCTTTACCTTTCCACGTGGGCATGGCAGAAAGTGCTTATCGGTATAAACTGCTTTCATCGTGGCAAGTGGGTCATTGATAGAATTCCCTCTAATACCTGCTCGCCCATTGGCGGGGAGGTCATCCAATGACCTACGAGCCTCGTGGTTAGCGGAAGCGTACTCCTACAATCACCCCCCTCAGTTCTTGCTTGTGGTGAGGGAGAGCTGAGGTGAACCTGAGAAGGTATTCATTTGTCTTATCCTTTAAATACGAGGAGCATTGATCTGTGCCTCATCATGCAGGAGGACGGTACTGGTGTTTTAAGAACGAATTTTCGTTTGTCGAAGGAATGCGTTCATTTTTTGAATTCCAAAGGTTTAACCGTTGTGTAGGAATCTGTGAACCAGCATTATTATCTGGATATTTGGACAATAAATAAAGTAATAAATTTTATGCTAATCGATGTGGCGTGTGGTTAGTGTCGTAACTCTTGGGCAACGTGTCCCATCATTATAGAGGGCCCCACTAATGTGTGAACTACCCTTTTGTTCTCTCTCTATAAAAAAGAGTTTTTTAGCCCTAAAATCATTTTGGGTTCTTTGTTTTCATCTCATTTTACATCTCTGAAATTAGTTCCATTTCTCTATTTTCTGCGCACTTCAGATCCTGGCCTATTTTTTTGGCATTGTTACTGCTCTAGTCGGAAGCATTTGGATTCGAGTTATTTCTGGTAAGTTTGAAGTTAAACTTCTTCGCCATTGTTGCGTGTTATTGTCCTCTGTTTTTATGGCATGTAGGAGTTTTAAACTTCTTGGTGCCCTTCCTCTGTAATGAGACTGGAAAATGGATACAGATTCTGACTATGTTTAGGTTGTGTTTCATTTTGATTTGGCTAGGACCGTAGTTGGTAGGACGGCCACAACTAGGCGAGAGGTACCTTTGGAACAATGGGTCCCTTAGGTTACCCTAGTTTAGTATTTTGTCCCCTTTTTCATTGAGTTTAACCGTTGCACCTAGATCGTGCAGGTACGATCGCTCATTTTGCATAAGTCATGTGTACACGTGGCCTCGAATTGTCGTTAAAAGGAATGGAATTATCTGGGGATGAGTCGACGGTGGAGGGGTCTTCTGTAGGACCCCCGTGTGTTGTACCCCCTGCCTGGGAATGCCGCCACGACAACAAAGTCGGTTGCTCAGTCCTGCGTAATTTAGAAGCCGAGTCTCGCATGGATTTTATGCGATGCAGACAGGTGTTGGGGGATTTGGCTCATGAGGCTACTATTATTTACCGTGTTAGGGGTACCTCAGAAAACTTACGGCCCTACCCTAGTGAGTGAAGCTACCTGCTTCCCTAGCCGAGCACAAGACCGACGAAATAAGGATAGAATACCTGGATGTTATCAAAGAGCGTGCAAGGGAAAGTAGGAGTGAGGAGTGGATTTGGCCTGATTGCCAAACTTTGGCACCAAACCAGTGTATCTGTTACTTTAAGCAGATCGATGCTAGTCTTCGACTCCCATTGGACGAATTAATAAAGAAATGTCTAAACTCATTTGGACGAGCACCAAGTCAGATGAATGAGAATTTGCATAGGGTAATGACAGGTTATCAGTTAATTAATTAGTCTGTACCTCCTCGTTATATCATAGGTTGTGCAGACATCATGGTGGCATATAAGACTGGGCGTTATCCATGGCAATGGGATTCAGTCTTCATGGGGCCTCTAAATAAGTGGTAGGGAGTTGGTGCTTCAGACGACCCCATACTGCCGCCTCATATTAGTCATGCTCCTTTTAAAGCGTGCCCCGAGGGATGCCAAACCCGTACGTTCGTGAAGAAAAGGGCAGGAGGTGTAGTTAAGAATCTCATATTAAGAAGGGGAAGGCTGAACCAAAAGTTCAGAGGGTCATGCATACTTGTACTCCCCAGTAGAGGCACTGGTATTATATTGCTCAGAAGGCAGATGAGTCAAAAATATTTAACTTGCCCACCGGGGGTAATTTTTGGTATCGGCGTCCTATTATTGTGGCCGGTGCTTTTGATTTTGATGATGGTCCCAATCGTCATCTCCATCACAACATTTTAACACTAAATATATGTGTTATCTTGTCTTATTTTCATAGTCGTTCATCATTGATATGTAATCTGATGTCTTATCTGTTCCTCGCAGGCGCTACTCTAGCAGGGATCACTTACAAGTGCTTCAGGCTTTGTTAGTTAGGCCTGCAAAACTAAGAGTGTCACGTGCGCACCCAGATTTTTAATGGCAAGTTTGAGGTAGATAAGAACTGGTCGACAGCTATATATAGCGAGCCACGTGGACGAGCCTCAAGTAACACTATATCGGTTCAAAGTGCCCATTCTTACAAGTCTACAGAGACCGTTGAGCCTCGTTTTCTTGCTAGGAAGGGGAGGGACTTTATAAGTACCTCATAGTTTCTCCCTCTTGTTTCTGGTATGAGCACTGACATAAGGGGTGTTAGCATTCACTGAAAGAATGATGCTCCGAGCGCCAAGCGCCATAATCTTGCACCCCAGGGCCTCGTAGATGAGGACTTAGAAGACTTGAGGGGGAAGGAGCGACTGCCGTTGTCTCAGTCCTTCATAAAAGAGACAACCCATTTAATGGGTAGTGGTAAATTATTCTCAGGCAGCTTGCCAGAGAGAGAGGTCCAGAGTACTTCTTATAAGGACAAAAAGAAGGCTTGTTTAATCGAGGCTCTCGCAGACCCTCGTGTTTGGTGTACTGCGGCCATCGCTGCAGTTCGGGTAAGAATTTGAGTTATATAGGTCTTTACCTACTTTTATCTTGCATGTTGTTTGAAACGACTCAGTTTTTATGCAAATTTTCTACTTTGTTGTTTGCAGTGTATGCTGACTCTGGAAGTGGCCCTTCAACGTGGCAAAAATCTTGTTAATTAAAATAATGACTTGGAGCAACACCTCACTAATATGCAGGCCCACCAAATGAAGCTAATTAAAGAGGTGGTTCAGCATGAGCTAGTAGAGTATGTTGTCTACCAGACGCAGGCACCGATGGAGGAGGCCGCAGTTCTCAAGGAGGAGAAGTTAACCTGGAAAATGAGGCGATCGAGCAGGAGCTTCATGGGAAACTCAAGGGTCCAACCTGCAGAGCCATGTAAGGGAGTTCATGGACAATTTGGCAACTTTAGAAAAAGAGTTTCGGTTGTCCACCAACTGGTGGGTCGGTACGTTTGTTCCTCCTTTGCTTACCTTGCACATAAACCAAGATGTCCCTGAGCTATGTCACCTCGGGTATTCCGTTTTTCGGGGTTCTATTCTAGTTCGATTGGCAAAGGATATTATGGCTGAGGAAGAGGCAGAGTTTGCTACGGATGATGCAGCTATGGCTACCACCATGAGCCATGTCCCCCAAAGTACCTCGTAATGGGTTTGTTTGCAAATGTTGTAGTGATACCCATATTGGCGAAGTTTGTAATGTTGGGTTGATACTAAATGTACTACCATAAACTGTTAGCTTTGGTTGTTTGACCATTGTATATATTATTATTAGTCCAAGCAGTCCTCTATATTACGATATGACTTTTCCTAGTCCTTGTTGGACTATTAGCATTGGTCATTTATACGACCTATCTAAAAATAGACTTGGGATTTTTTGAGTTCCCATAAACTCTCTTTACTAGTTCTCATTGGACTATTAACATTGGTCGTTCAAACGGCTAACCTAAAATAGACTTGAGATTTTTGAAGTTCTCACAAACTCTCTTTACTAGTCCTTGTTGGACTATTAGGGTTGGTCGTTTATACCACCTATCTCAAAATAGACTTGGGTTTTTGGAGATCCTGTAAGCTCTCTTTATTAGTCCACATTGGACTATTTGGGTTAGTCGTTGCTATTAGGCATTAAGACATTTATGGGAGAATAGATGGGGAGTTATGTGATCCTTGTATCGATATACCTTGGGAAGGAAACAGGGTTGATTTGGTCAAGTCAGTTTTTTCTTGACGTTGATGGTATTGAGTTTGATGTCGTATTTATTAACGGTATTGAATGTTCTTTCTATAAAAGGGGTTGGTCCTGCCTTTTCCTATGTTTTATTTTTCACTTTTAATCTTTCTGTTGTTCCGGTGAGTGTGATGAAGACTCGATCCCAATCCTATTATAAAGAAATAGAGGCGTTGATCGCTCTAGTGGTAAAAAATGGACCACTTTCCTCTTTGGGACTGGGGGCCTGGACGATGTTCTACAATTCCGCCAATGCCCCATTTTGGAGTCATTCTCTGAACGTGATTTGAAGGAGGCACAGGAAGGGTGAAACTTGTATGATTTATTTTATGATGTTATGCTGAAATCCTGCGACCACAGCTTTGAACTGCAAACGATGGCATTGGTAGAGCTGGGGCTTTACTAGGAGTATCATTACGACAAAGATTACTAGTCACTTAAGAAGAAATGTGGGTATCCTGGGTGTCTTGCCTTAATGAGCTTGTAATTTTGTTGTCTTTATCATTACGGTAAAGAAATCGATAAACTTATCGAAGTTGGCTTTATCAAAAAAGCCAATTACCCAAAATGGATCTCAAACATTGTGGCAGTCCCAAAGAAGAACGGTAAGATCAGAGTGTGCGTGGATTTCATGGACCTCAACAAACATACTCCAAAGTACAGTTTTCTACTTCCTATTATAAATAATATGTCTAATTCTACTGTGGGACACGAACTCCTGTCCATGATGGATGCCACATCAGGATACAATCAGATACCTATGCTACCTGACGACCAAGAAAAGCTAGCTTTCATTACAGAACATGGCTTATACTGTTATAAGGTCATGCATTTTGGTCTTAAGAATACTAGAGCCACTTATCAACGGCTGATGACACAAATGTTCAAAGATCATCTCGGAAATACGATAGAAGTCTACATTGATGATATGTTGTGTAAAAGCCTTAAAAAGGAACACCATATTACAGACTTGTACACTACTTTCGAAATCCTCCGTTCCTACAAGATGAGACTCAGCCCTGAAAAGTGCCAGTTCAGGGTCTAGTTAGGAAAGTTCTTGGGACATTTAATCAGCAAGAGAGGTATAGAAGCTGATCTAAATCGTATTCGCGCTTTACTATTTATGCCTTCGCCAAAAACAAAGAAAAATGTACAGAAGTTGGTGGGAAAGATCACCGCAATAAATCATTTTGTTTCAAAGTCTTCAGATCGATGTCAATGGTTGTTCAACCTTTTACGTGATGGGACAACAAAATAGAAGCCTAAAAAGGATTTCGAGATCGAGTGGACAACAGAATGTGAAGCAGTATTTCAGGAGCTCAATCTTTACTTGGGATCACCTCCAGTGATGAGTATACCTAACGAAGGGGAAGAACTTACAATATATCTTGCAGTTACCAAAGAATCGTTAAGTTTTGTCCTCATTCGACTTGATGGGAAGACAGAAAAACTTGTCAATTTCATCAGTAAGACTCTCACTCCTACAAAGTCACAGTATACCAAGATCGAGAAATTTCTCTTAGCTCTTGTGTACACATCGCAAAAGTTGAGACAATATTTTACTCATTATGAACCATTACACATAAAAGTTCCAGAAGAACGGAAAAATTGCCGACTACGCGGCAGCAGTAGCCGATGGAATGAGCAAATTTAAAAGAATTACTATCGAACATTTACCGCACGGAGAAAATCGACATTCGGACTCTCTCGCATACCTGGCAGGAATACTTGGTACAGAATCGCGCTATCTAAAGATTAAAGTATCATTCACCCCCAGCATTAACATCATAAGCTCAAATTTTGTTAATACTGGGGGTGTTGAAGAGGACGATTGGAGACGACCTTAACTCAAGCATATTGGGACTAAAAATACATTTGATGGCGAACTCCCTACAGATCCCACGGAGAAGAGACGCGTACTTGATAATGCTAAGCGATACATCGTGGACAACGGTCTCCTTTACAAAATTTCAGTTACAGGACCGTACCTCAAATGTTTGTCAAACAAAAAAGCTCAAAAGTTCTTACACGAACTCCATAAGGGGACTTGTGGTTCCCATGCAGCGGGATGATCTCTTGTAAATCAAGCTCTTACTCAAGGAGTCTTTTGGCTCAAGATGAAAGCTTAAGCCATTGAACTCGTAAGCAAGTGGGATGCCTGCCAAGGACATGGCCCCCAAATTTGAGCTCCTGCTTTGGAACTCCATTCTAGCAACGTTGTTTGGTCATTTCAAAGATGCACCCTTGACCTCGTAGGATAATTCCCCACGGCAGCGGGCAAAAGAAAACACCTCCTAGTAGCAATGGATTACTTCACAAAATGGGAATGCCGCAGATGCAAAGATGAATTCATCAAATTCATCTCGGAAACTATAATCATCTGATTCAGTTGCCCCTATCTCATCAGAATCGACAATAGACCTCAGTTCATTGGTTCCAAAGTTGTTTAGTTCCTCAATCAACACAATATCATCCACTCCCCTTCAAATCCATATTACCCTCAGGGAAATGTCCAGGCAGAAATCACTGATCGAACTATAGTGGATGGGATCAAAAATGCTTGACAGAGAAGAAGGGCAATTGGGTCTAGGAACTACTAGATGTCATGTGGGGATATCACACAACGCCTCGGGTATTAACTGGATGCACACCGTTCGTACTAGCGTATGGTACAGAAGTAATCATCCCCACTCTATATCATCACCCAATACGCGATCATACCATGACGAATGAAGAGAATAAGTACCAGTTGGCATATAAAATTAATTGGATCAAGGAGACTAGAGACAGAGCAATCATAAATTTGGGTTAATACCACCAGGCTCTAGCCCGATATTACAACAAGCGCATTCGTCACAGAGAATTTAAAATTAAAGATCTCGTCCTACGAGAAATTCCCAAACATAAAAAAGAAGTAAGCGTTAGGAAACTATCCAAAAATTGGGAAGGCCCTTTTGTTATTGTCAGAAAAATCGGCCTTGGTTCTTAGGATCTCGCCACTAAACATGGAGATCGAATCCCTAATCCTTAGAATACGAGGAGATTGAAATTGTATAGCCGATAAAAATTTATCACAGTGTACTATTCTACAAATCAATCTATCATCTTGTACGACGATCTTACATCAATGAAAGACTTATATTTGATCCAAATACATCTGAGTACTTTCTACTATTTCATACAGTACTTTATATAACACATTCATCATACGTCAATCTTACACCAATAAAATACTTGTATTCGATTGCCCTATACGATAGTACTTTTCAAATATATCTAACAAGTACCTCTATATACAGATTACAGATCGTTTGTTGCTTTTGCCAAACTGATCGTCTAATACATTACAAATCGTTTGTTGCTTCGGCCAAATTGATCATCTATTATATTACAGATCATTTGTTGTTTTGGCCAAACTAATCTTTTATTACATTACAGATCGTTTGTTTCTTTGGCCAAACTGATCATCTATTACATTATAGATCGTTTGTTGTTTTGGCCAAACCGATCAGCTACCTATGTCCCTTTACGATCGATAACCTCTGGGGACCATCCTATACAATAGATGTTCGACTAATACGGTATCGTTGATATAACAAAAGGTTAGTATAAATCATCATTCTAGACATTCCTATTTTTATAGAATATACGCGTTAGTATACATAGCGCATCCCCATAATCGTTACTCCTTGCTAGAGCAATAACTCGAGCTGTTACCTATACTAGAAGGTGTCACAACTTCAGGTGTACCGCGTACAGCCGTTGACGCATAAACTCTGGCATTTTTCCAGTAATGATCTTCTTTCCATCTCTAACCATACGTTATCTCAGAACCCCAATTTTGGCTACCATGGGACCTAGATACTCACACCGTATCGCCTCCATGTCGCACTGCGCACTTTTTCTAACAACAATGTCATGCACCAGTTCACTTTCTTTTTCCAATCTTTGGAACTCTTACGCAAATAATGAAATCACTGCTATCATATCTCTCTCATACACACTACCTGTTTCAGTTTTTATCTTCTTAGGCGAAATAAGCTTGCTGAGTTTAGTTTGAGCTTCCTGCAGCAAAGTCTTCAAATGCTCGCACTGGTTCTCTACTCGGCGTTTCTCATCCAGCACAGCAGAATTTCGAGACTCCAGCACTGTCATAAACTTATTCATATGATAGATCAGAGATAGTGACCCATCAAATTCTGCTTCACGACTCTCCCATTCTACCCCTCTTTCATCAAGACGTATCTCCGCCAGAAATAGGTCGGCATCTAACTTCGTGTTCGCTTCTCGCAGTTTCATATTTTTATCTAGGTGCTCTAAGGTATTTCACTTCAATCCTTGTATGGTATGCCCTAGAGTGACTACTTTGATCCAAGCAGTATTTATGTTTTCGTTCTGTCTATTAAGGGACTCTTTCATCTTTTTTATCAAAATGTCAGTGACTAGCCATAACACTTTGTACTTAGAAGCGCGCGCTCACGTATCAACTGCCTCCGTTTCCAACACATTCACTTAGAATTGTAAGTCTTTCACATTCTTGCCTTCTTCCTCTAAGTCTGCCAGTAGTTCTAAAATTCAAACTCTAGCTAATGTCAACTCCGCTCCCTGCTGGCTCGCTTGCCTTGAGCTACCTATAAATTCAACCTCTTTCTTTCTTATAATTTATCTTAGCTCCTCTATTTTTCTCAGTCTGTTGGCTAGATCTGCCTTTTTCATCTGTAGATCCTCAGACAATCGAGTTATAACGTCTCGCTCTTTCACCATCTCTACCTTCACTCTTTCTACTAATTCAGTAGCACTTTTTAGTGCAACCTGACTTGAACTTAGTTCAGCATTCAATTGTTCCTTATAGGCGCGTAAAGCGTCACACTGACTTTGAAAAGCTACCAATTCCACCTGTCATCACAGTTTACATTCATAAACAACTCGATTGTACCAACAAATTACATCTCACAGTTAACAAGTTTAAAATAAGAACATGGTATCTGAGTAATATCAATACATTGTTTCATTCATCATCACAAAAAACAAATATCATTTATCATTAATAATATTATACAACGATCTAACACATATGCAGGGTCGATAAAGAAAATCGAGAATATTTTATTTTTGATTCTTCAAAGAATGAGACGACTGCCATTTATTCCTCGTACTCTTTATGTTGGTTACTTATACATTTATCAGAGTGGTAAAGGTCACCACCTCCTATAGAAGTTGTTTATGCCGCGATCGGGGTATCAGGCTTTCAACCTCCTCCTCACCCTCTTCTGATGATAGTTCCCTCGACCTTGGAATGGGTTTGTAAACTTTGGTAAACTACATATTCTTAGCCTTGGCGTTTTCCACAACAAAATCCTTCCCACATCCCATCGCGAACAACCTAAATTTGTTATCTACCCTAGATAGTTTTCCCCCATAAAATTTAATAACACTGTCTATATGACGCTCATGTTCTGTTCGAGCAGCAACTTTTGACCGCGACAGATATAGATGATCCTTCAATATCATTTGCACTTTATGCAGCCGCTGAGGCGTGTCTTTCTGCAATACACCTAAAGCCCTCACATCCGCTTCTACCTTCATTTGAACAACCACTTCTTTCCACAACCGCATTGTTAAAGACATTTTTTACTCCACATGTTGCAATAACTCATCCTGTAACCCCTTTAATTCACCCTTTAATCGCTTTTGAACCTCTATTTACTTTTTCCTTATCCTAAAAAATATAATTCTCATAGCCCTCCGATCCTACATAAAGCCAAATGCATTAGATAAAGGTTTTACATCACCCCATACAACAGACATACCAGCTCGAGCAGAACATTTTTTTGCCTCTAAACTATGATGATTATGTGCTTCATGAGCCAATAACATAACTTAAGCTGGGTTTCAAATTGCACCCCTCTCCTTCAAAAGCTCTACATAAGCTTTGTTTAACCTTCGTTCACTATCTACTTCAACCTCAAAATATAATATCAGAGCTATTAACATAGTTTGACACCAAGCCTTATCACTCCGGTCGTTAAAATAGGTCAACTCTTTTGGTTTTCAAACTAAAGACCCCCTTCCTCTTCCTTCCTTAACACCTCATCCCTTTCTATTTTTATCTCAGCATATCTACATTGAAGATCATATAACTCTTTAAAAGTTTTCTCTAAATTCAACTTAAAATTCCTTCTCATATTCAATTTTATTAAGTACCTGTTAAATACGAGCCATGGAATCCCTCGCTCTACTCAATGATCTCTCCAATTCGGAGTTTGCTTTACTCAGTCGCTTTATATCCTACACAAAGTATAAATATGTTGTTATAATACAGACATCCAAAACAAAAATGTTTCAAATCATCACTCAAACTTTAACAGATGCAGAGTACTATCGTTTCGGTGTCACACGAACTATATCAAATCAAAAATAGAATACCACAAAAGGTTTAGAAATTCTTGCAAAGCTCTGCCTCTGAAAAAGGATCCAAAGTTTTTTTAGCTGCTCGGACTGGTTCAGTACTCTCTAGTAGAAACTCCAATACCTTCTCAAGAGAAACACCTACGTCCGCCATCATTTCCTCCAGAGCCTCTGAAGGGAACTCTATCTCCTTATACCTTCCAACCCGGCCTAGCTCCACATCAGCTGGACTCAATCCAAAATCATAATAGGATTGGATAAAGTGATTTCGTTCAACTTTAAGGGTTTCAGCCGATTTTAACATCACATCATCATGAGACACCAGATCTGAGTATTTTGTTGCGAGCTCTACAGTCGCTTTAACCTCTTCAGCTTTCTGTTCCTTCTCCTGCTTGAGCTCAGCTTTGAGCTCCTTTACACGAGCAGATTGGTCTTCGAACTTCTTCAAGTAAGCAGATTAAACTTTGAACCTCATTGTAAGAGCCCCGAACTCTTGGCTCTTCTGTTCCAAATACTTATTTGCCCCCTTCAGCAACACTCAGAGCTTCCCGTACAAGCATATAGAGTCAAAATCAACACAACAGTTTTCAGTCTGAATATAAAAACAATTAAGGACTTTAATAATAATAAATAAATAAAAAGTACCACAAAAGTATGTTCATAATACTCCGCATTGAGCTACTCTGGATCCATCGCAGCCATCGAGCAGTATTTCAGCTCCAGCTCAGCCATCTTAGGTGAGGCGTAAGGTTTAGTTCAGGAACAACCCTCTTCCTCATGCCTTTTTCTTTTCAGCGAGGACTTCTCGACCTCAACAGGAGAAACTTCAAGATTTTCAGCCACATCGCCAGATGTAGATTTTGCGATCTCTTGTGTTGTGGCCGCCCTCCAGTGACAGAGGCACTCTGCCGAGCAGGCCTCACGGGCCACTGAACATTCTGCTTCGTGCTCTGAGATACAGTAGGTGGCATACTAAGAACATCAGCAATAGTCAAGATAATTTTTCCTTCGGCCATAGCTCGTTTCTCCTGAGCTCGTTGAACCTTAAAAACTCTAGAATCTACCATTTGTCTCTACGGATACCCAACTCATTGAGTACCTATTTTAGCTCGTCTAGATCTCGAGCAATATAGTCGAACAGGCTGGCCTTGTCCGGCGTAGATAAAGGCTTGGGCTTTGCCAAAACAAGGAACACAGCATTAAGTAACAGATCGAAGACAAGTATAGTTTATTTGAAGGTTGTTCAACATTATTTACTCGGATTATAATATCTATGGTTCAGTTCGAGCGCCGGTTCATCTGGAACCTGCATACAGTTACCCTCTACCCACACAAGGTGGTTGTTCCATGGTCTACCACAGATTCAAAATCAAAAAAAAATTAGCCTAGCTGAATCACCCCACTAAGCAGCCAAGATTCATGATTTTATAGCCGCTAGGAAGATCTTTGTACATATTACCCCACTAATTTGGCCAAAAGATATATTGTTTAAAGAAATTTCACGGAACGGCAGAATATCAATAACAAATGCAGAATATTGTGACAGATCATTCTTTCCATAGTATGAAATATCTCCTCCAATTTTGTACGAGAAAATATAAAAAGGGACAACATACAAGATCGCGCAAATCCAGCAGCTGCACCTACAGATCAATACCCACCCTTTCTCACAGTTTGGAAAACTCTGTCATCCAGTTCGAGTACATAGATCGCAGAAAATAGTACATAAGCCTATCTTACCCCATGATATCTAACTCCATTCTACAAACAGTAAACTACACAAACAAGTTTGTAACAAAGAATCATGACCTCAGAACGAAGTTATTTCATTAATTCAAAATTTTCTTTACAGAATACTTTACAGATAACAAAATGTCCCCAATAATTACAATAGATTACATCACAAATTACAGTTTGAATTATTTTTCAGGAATCAGCAGAGAAAATGATAAAAAACTGAAGCAACTTTTAAACCCTGATCCCATGCTGCAAGATCTGGGAAACAATCAAAACTAGAAATCACAGATAAAAGATCTTCTTCATAGCCAAAATCTATGGTCTATGGAAGAAAATGATCATCTGCATCCTCCCCCTTTTTTACCATAACCCCCGCATGCTAGAGAAAGACAGGTCTTACCTTTTAGAAAGAACCCATTCACTAGTAGGATACCAGCGAGACTACCTCGGACGAATGTCTGCCGCTTCATCTTCAATTGTAATAGCCTCCTCCACCAGCAAATGAAGCCCATTTCGGCGCTCCACCTCAGAAGTCAGCAGATAGTGAAACCGCGACATCTGATAATAATCATCACCCGCCTCCATCACTTCTTCATATGACATGCGGTGATAGGTAGGCGATACAGGAATTGGTATCTGCAAATGCAGAGGTTGATATCCAAAGTACCGGATACGTAATTCCTCCATATTTCTATAAATCCTAGACTCCCGAGATTGGTTCCTGGTAGTCACCATACTCCCAACAGTCAAGAATGCACAATAGTCAAGAATGCCCAACAGTCAAGAATGGAGAAGAAGATAGTCAGAGATGAAGAATTGGTTCCTCACTCTCACTTTCGAATGCCTTTTATACTATGATCAGCATTTAAAATACACTCTTCAGATTCCCAACGATAGAAGGATTTCCCATGCTAATAAACATTGACTATAACCATTATTTCTCAAAAACCCAAAAGGCACAAACAAGGTACTTATGAATGTGTATTGAAAATGATTCCCAGATTTTAGCTACAGCATTAATGACATTTCTCAACCAACACCACTCGCCCGCAAGGTTTCTCGTACTGCTGGCTGAAAGGGGGCGATTGTAGTAGCATATTCCGTATCTTAAACTTATGCTTCATCTTCAAACTACATAAAAGCTTTCGATCTCTCCAACAGAGCATGTGGCACAGAAAATATCAAGACAACAACGTCAGGAAGCAAATACATCACGAATTTCTCAACCAATACCACTCGTTCATGAGGTTCCTCGTGCTATTGGATGAGAGCCGTCTTGTAATAGCTTATTTCGTACCTTGGACTCAAAACTTCATCCTCAACCTTGTCAGTATACAGGAAATACTACTAAAGACATATTCAATATCCCTCAGTTCGAGTCATCACTTTCGACCTCCACGTCTGCAGTTCGATGTACGCAAGTGTGCAATCGTCAATAAAGCCGTTGTACATCAACATAGGTCAGGACGCTACATCATTTGGTTAAAGAATATCATACTTCTACTTTGTAACGTCCACCATTAATAATATTAATAGTCGTCAGACGGTCATATGATGAGACCTATAAATAAGACTAGAGAACTACAGATTAGCGATAGGCAATTTGATACAAAAGAATCCCTACTCTAACACTCCATAAATTTAGAGTACTCGTTGCAATAGCTAGCATTCTCAATAACATCTCTCTCTTTCTAAAATTCTTAAGAGAGATCGTGGTTTTTAACCTATTCAAAGCTTTTTCACGGTAAACTTGTGTGTTAATTATTATTAACATTCTAATTATATCTGGTGTAAAGGCTAAGTCCGAATCCCAGAATTAGGCTATTACAGTAATTTTGGTGAATTGGACGTTGATAACGTGTACAAATGTACAAGAAGAGAGGCCACCGGAAGCATGGCTCGGAGGAGATCGATGTTTTTGATGTTAGAAGTTATTTTTCTGGAGGCTTTAATGGTACTGCATGTGTTTCTCAAAGTATTATTAAAAAAAAAAAAGACAAGCCCGTATGAGTGATGACATGCTCGTGAGAGGTGACACTCTTACACAGTCTCACCGTGTGGAGAACAAAATCAAGACAAAGAAAAATAATCAACCAAGCTCTCGAAGTTTTGGACTTACAAGCTTTTTCATGAACTCTTTCTTCAATGAAGAGAAGAAAAAAAGGTGTAGTTCAACAAAGACGGGGAGGAGATCATAGGTTGGAGGAAAAGGAGCAGCATTAGTCATGTTGCTAGCGATATAATAAACATATATTCATCTTCAAGCACCGGGTTTAGAACTCCTTCTAGAGGTCTATAAGGATCTTAATTAAAAGCTATTAAGATCATAGAACAGTCTCTCAAGCATCCCAGGGAAAATATTATATATGTTGAACCTATAGTGTTACAAGATGGGCTGAGCAGTTCGGAGGACGAATTCAAAGTCATGATCGCGAGGTTTGATAAAAAAAATAAAAGTGTTTAATACAACTTATAGATCTCAGTTCTGTAGTAGCCTCCTCGATCTGGGCAACCTTTAACTTACCTAGGTCAACCCAGATCTAGAAGCCTACCACTAGAAGACAAAAGAGTACGGCACAATGGTCGACCACGAGTATGGTCGACCTTGAAGGTCATCACTATAAGAACAAAAGAGTACGGCACAATGATCGACCTTGAAGGTCATCACTTGAAGACAAAAGAATATAACACAATGATCGACCACAAGTATGATGGACCTTGTAGGTTATCATTAGAAGACAAAAAACAGAACTTTAAAGTCAATCTCGACCTTGACCAAATCGAGTTTGCCATGTGAGGGTCATGTCGGCGGAAGAGAACTGTAAAGTAAATTTAGATAGTGGAAAATAGCTATACAAATGATACCAATGTAATTTTACCCTCTAGGACATCACCTCCCTATAGTCTATAAACAGAGGAGGTGAGGCACTAGAGAAAAGTTCACAATTTATCCCCCATACAAGCTTAGAACATTTATCTCGACCTTGTTCTAGCTTTTTCATCTTGTTGTAATATTCGACCACATTGTAATATTATCAATATATATCATCCTACATAAAAATCGTGGAGGTCTTGGAACATTTTATTTACACAGGACTCCACGTAATTGTTCTCTACTCTCTTATTTTCTTGCTTAACCTCTAAAATACACATTGGTATAAGGACGGTCTACTCTACCCAGAATCCAGCTCTTACAAGTTCAATGATATATCACACAAAGAGGAGCAGGGCCGGCCCTGGCTTTTCGAAGGCCATGTGTAAAGAATTAAAATGGTCCCTTTTTACTTGAATTTTTTTTTTTTTTTTTAGAAATTTTTTTTTGTTGTTGTACTAGCTAAACATAGAAGTTAGGTTTGGGTTTCTGATTGACATTGTGGGTTTTGTAAAGTTGAATAATGGGCTTGGGTTAAATATTATTTTTTTTAGCCCTTTATTTTTGGGCCCTGTGCCGTCGCACACCCCATGGCCGGCCCTGAGAGGAAGATCACCATGAGGAGGGTGAAAAAAGTGGTTTGATCTTTTTGAACTGAAGAACTATGACTTGGGTGTTTACTGATCAAGTGGTGTACCTGCTTACGATTATCAGTGCTGATCATGTGGTTTACAAGATTATCTAAGACTATCCCTTGCCGATCTAACCTTTTCCTTTATCTGAACAACAATGTTTGTTCTAGTACATGTACATTTATCCATTTTTGGTTGTTTTTTTTCATAGTTAATGTACCTTTATCCTTTCTTGACTTGTTAATCACAATGTTTCCATGATTACCAGTTCTCCAATTGTGGTTATTCATCTGAATTTAGGATGACTCTTGCCCACTAGTTCTCCTAAAGACGGAGAGCTGTGTATCAGAGATTTATCTCTAACTATATTTTGGTTTTATGTTGGCAGACCTTGATAGACTAGATTGAACACTTCTGGGTCCTTGAAGTGAACACTTCGGAGTACTTCCCGTGAACTGGGTCCCTACTGATTCTCTAATAATGGCTAGAGTGTTTTCTGGTTTATAGCATCCGTTTATCGTGCACCTCTCACTAGATTCTCTTGGGGCCAGTAATGGTGCTTGTGGATATATATGTAATGTTTCTTACGCAATGATTTTGTGTAAATTAATTCATGATCCAGGCAACAATTGTGCAGGCAGAAACATGATCTCATCAATATTTATGCAGGCAGAAATCTTCACAAATAATAGACACTCTCCGTGTAAATTAATTCATAAAGGTTTATGTTTATGATCCAGAAATCATTCGAATGTTGATGAGATCCGGAAACTGGCCCAAGTTGCATCATTATGTGTACCATTGAATGGTGGAAAAAAAAAATTGGTATTGGGTTAGTGATTTGGGACCACCTCTTGGAGAAATGAGAGAGAGAGGTCACGAGTTCGAAACCCAACACGGGGTCATCCGCCAAGATTTAATTTGACTTAAAATGGAGTGCGGCTTGCGGAGACACCGTGGCGAGCCCCGGAAGAGTAGTTAGGATAATGGTGAAAAATGATGAACCGGATTCCAAAAAAAAACAAAAAACATTGAATGATGGAAAAAGAACCTCCCCCATATTTATTTGCACTCGAAACCGTAGAGAGGCTATGGACTACAGCCTTTAACTTTTCTTACTACCTCTTATATTAAGAAGCACTTGATTTTTTTCCTTAAACTTTGTCTTAACTACTACTTTACCTGAAGTTTGGTTGATTAAGGAAGAGAGATCAAATTCTCTCAAATGTTTGGCCAAAGACAAATGCATTAGACTGCTTCAAGATCATGACTTAGATGAATAGTAAAAGAGTACTACAACTGTCAACAGGAGCTTACTAGTGTAAAACTTCAACTCGGCCAGTCTGTTTTCACCTTGGATGTAAAAATACAAACCCTTAACCGATTTGGATTAATTACCCGGCGACTTTAAACACCTAAGAGCATACACATTAGGCAATGTATTATGTATGCAATGCAAGAGAAATTGCTATATATTCAATATAGCAGCTACTATCTGCGGAAGAAAATAAAAAATACTTAGTAACTTATTTTACCTATTTTAATCTGAACATAAGATTTATTAACTACCGATTTGGGCTTCAGAAACCGGGAGGGACATCCTCTCCAATATGTTTTTAAAGAGATCCTAACAAGTAACAACTATATGTTGGAGGAACATTCGAAGGAGAAAAACATAGCATTCACATCTATGGTCTAAAGCCAAACATAAGAAACCTTCCATGTTCAATTACGATATGTTTCCTCATTAAAACTAATTTAACAGGCCGCCTGCTCAGCCCGTTTTGCCACAAAATGATTTGAACTTCGAGAAATAAGTACCTTGATTTTCAGCGTTACAAATAGGTGGAAAAAAATTGTGGTTGCACACTTGCACTTGCACCAGGGAAAAACATTGCATTAGTTGCCCTACTGACACGAGTTTAATTTGTTTGCCCAGCCGACTACGACCCTGCAAGTATTGTCCTTTATAATGTGCTAGCTTGGGGCCTCATGTATCATCCCCTAGTGAGAGTGAAAGACTTTGGTCCCTACAATGTCCTCCCGGATTACGGAATTCTTTGTCATGTATCCCCAAAGGTAAAACTGATAGTGATCTTCCAGCACTACTTGCTCACTCATTTCAACACAAACGTCCACAATCATACAAATCTGTCATTTTATTTCTATATCTATCTCTCTCACCTTCATCCTACGCTAACTGTAACATATTCATCAACTCTCCTTTATCAGCAATGTCCATTAGACGACTTTCAGACCTTGATAAGCTCCACAAGAAGAAAACTCACCAGAGGAAAGACTCAGACGAGATCGATGTTTTTGATGCTAAACAATATTTTTCTGGAGGCATTACTGGTACTGCAGGTATTTCTCGAATTATTCCAACAGTAGAAAGACAACCCTCATCTGAAAGTAGTTCTATGAGTGTTGGCATGCAATGAGAGGTATCACACAGTCTCACTGCATAGAGAATAAAATAAAAGCGAAACCAAGCTCTCCAAGTGCTAGACTTGCAAGCTTTTTCATGAACTCTTTCTTCAATAAAGCAGCATCTGAAAAGAAAAAAAAGGAGCAGTTCAATAAAGGCGAGGAGGAGATCATAGGTGGTGGTTGGAGGAAAAGGAGGAGCAGCACTAGTTATGTTAATAGCGAAATTAAAAACGTGTATTCTTCTTCAAACACGGGGTTTAGAACACCTCCAGGAAGAGATGTCTATAAGGATCTTAGAAGCTATTCAGATCATAGAATAGTGCCTCAAGTATCCAAGGTCAAGGAGACTACAATGCCTATTATGTTCCATGACGAGAAGATGCTGAGGTTATTGGATGACAAACTCAAAGTCATTGTGGGCATTGATGAAAATAGAAAGGCGTCTAATACATCTTATAGGTCTCAGTTTGACGAAATCTCGCACAAGGAAGAAGATCATGACGATGAGGGTGAAGAAAGTGATTCCAGTTCTGATCTGTTTGAACTGAAGAACTATGATAACTCTAACAGTTGCAGATACCACCCTTAGTTTAATTTCGAGAGTATCTTAAACCATTTCTTATCTAAGTCCCTCCTTATCTAAAGATCTATGTTTCTTTTGTACGGTATAGAAATGTATCCCTATTTCGCCGTGTTTCTCCTAGTATCTATATGGTAAAAATGCTGTAATTTTAATGCTATCATATGTGTTATTTATTCTAATGATCACAAATATTTATTTTAAAGGAGTCCGTTTATTTTACGAAATCAAAAACTCAAGATGCTACAACTTAGCGGAGGATGTCAAGATCCATGTAAAATTACAATACAATGTTGCCAAGATAACCAATTCTTTACCTACGTTTCTTCATCGAAATTTAGATTTACTTTTTCCACAAGTTCTTGTATAAAGATCGAGAGCCATGCAGAATAGGAAACATTTTATCCTTCTCCCAGCAGACTTTTTGCATCAAATCAATTTTTCTCTTTTTTGTGTGTGGCAAAATATAATTTCATTTGGTACTTATCCGCGCAATAGTTAGGATCGAAGATATTTTTCTATCTATTGATGTTCACAAACCTTTCCAGAAGGAACACTTCCCAGTGTACAAGGTCCCTACCGATTGTCTAATAATTTATGATGGCTCAAGGATTTTCTGGTTTATATAGTATTTGTTTATCGTACAACTCTCACTAGATTCTCATGGGGCCACTAATGGTGCTTGTCAATGCAATTTTAATGTTTCATTAAGCACTGATTTCATGTAAATTAATTCATAAAGGTGTGGTTTATTTGCCTCAATCGTCTGATCTAAGAAACAAGCATATCAACTTTTGGTACCTAAGAGGCTTTGACTAATACTAATGCAGAATATGAAAATCATTTTTTGATCTCAAATATACTTGAAATAATCTACAAAAAACTAGTTCCACTGCTATAAAGCATTAGAAACTAGTACTTTCACTTGAGATTAGACAAATATCTTGATGAAATCAATAATAACTAATTAGCTAATAACTTCAGCCTCTTCCTCTAATGTGAACTCATTCTTGATGTTAGAAATATTTATGAAATGAGAGACGCATACATTGGTGGTTTTTGTTCAAATACCGAAAAACCTCAAACATAGTTTGTAAAAAATGCACATAATACTTGCATCTCTTTTTGTTCAAATACTTTTACAACAAAGACACTCTGTTATTGTAATGGGTAATACAACTGAGGAACCAAGTAAAGGTTGGGTTTTTTCGAGTGTTATTCCCAAAGACCCATTGAAACTGTGGTACAGTAGCGCACCTAATGCAAATTACTGGGCTACAACTCCAAATTTAATACCAGGACAACTCCCACGAGGCTACGACAGCTCCGAATGGGATAAATTCAAACTGTAGCCTTCGAAATCAATTTCTAGGTTGGCAAACCTTTCTGGATTGAACACTTCTGGATCCTTCCAAAGAATTGGGTCTCTAGTGATTGCCCAATAATTTATGAAGGCTCAAGTGTTTGGAGGTATATCATATCCATTAATTGTAAACCTTTCACTGGATTCTCTTGGGATTAGTAATGGCTAGGGCTGTACAAAAAACCGGTTAACCCGAGAACCCGATCCGGACCGGCCCGACCCGACTGGTTCGGTCCGGTTCTGAGAACAGTCGGTTCGGTTTTAGTTATTATTTAACTACCGCAGATCTCATCGGTTTGGGTTTGGTTTAGACCTTAAAAGACCCGACCAAACCCCGAACCGGATTAGACTTTAGGGTTTAGATATTTAAGAAATCAGCCTCTAGTCCACAGTTCACATCTCCTCTCTCAAACTCTCACTCTCGAGTCTCACCTGAGTCGACTCCCTCAGTGACTTTTCTCTCTCAGAGTATCCCTCTGTGACTCCTCTCTCCCTCCAGCCTCCACATCTCCTCTCTCACTCTCGCCTTCCTTTGTGACTCCTCTCTCTCAGAGTATCTTCTCCAGCATCAAACTTCCTCCACAGTCCACATCAAACTTCATCCACAGTCTGCATCAAACTTACTCATCTTTAAGCCAAGTAGCCAACAATGAGTCAACAAAATTGCAGCCAATCCGCGGTCAATTCATCGTCGACTGCAGGTACTCTCTCTCTCTCTCTCTCTCTCTCTCTCTCTCTCTCTCTCTCTCTCTCTCTCTAAGATACTGAAATTGATTGGTTGCGATTCCTGAAATTGTTGTTTGTTTTGGTTCATGAAATTGTTGTTTGTTTTGTTTGTTTTGGTTCCTGAAATTGGTTTTGATTTTATAAATCAAAACCACTAACAATTTCAGGAACCACAAAAAGAAACAAACCACAAGTAGCCTGTGGAGGAACCAATTTCAGGAACCAAAACAAACAACAATTTCATGAACCAAAACAAACAACAATTGGCTGGTTTATAAAATTGGCTGGTTTTGGTTGGTTTTGATGTATGAAATTGGTTGGTTTTGATCAAATGGGTTTAATCTTCTATTAGTAAGTGAATTTTGCATTGTAAAAAACCCTGTCTTTAATCTTCTTTGATCATATTAGTTCTTACTGATAGTATTTTGCTTTTAATTTGATTAAGGAATATCAACATTTCTCTTAATTTGTAAATGGGTTTGTTCTGTTACAATCAAAGACTCCGATTCAGAGTACAACCAGTGAGTTGGGTATTGATATTTTTAAGAAACATAGCTAAACAGATAGATCAAAACCAATTTGATTATCTTTATAAAAACTAGAACAGAGAGTTTGTTTTTGTTTATAAACTAGATGTTAGGTATTTATCTAATAATTGTTTATCGAATATAAGTTGTGTCTTGCAGACATTAATGATTTGGTAACTATGGATGTTTATCTAATATAAGTTGTATATTCCAGTAATTGGGACTTCTTGGCAGATGAAGAAGTGCAAGCTTTAGTTGCTATTGGCTTGAGAGCCAAAAGGAAGATGACAATGATTCTGGGGTATTGGCTAAGACTAAGAGAGCTCGAGATGGACGACAAGCATCAACGGTTTGGGACCATTTTTCCAAAGTAAAAGGTACGGTTCCTTTAAAGGCAAAATGTAACTATTGTTCGCAAGAGTATAGTTGTGATTCTAGTACCCAAGGAACTTCTAGTATGAGAGCTCATATGCATTTTAGATGTAAAGCTTGAAGAATCCTTTACGGTCAACCTCGACCGATAATCAACAACCCTTAGTTTAAAATCAAGCAATAAAGGACAAGAACTTGTGCCAATTACTTTTAGCCAAGAATCTTCTAGGAAAGCTCTTACTGAAATGATAATCATTGACGAACTTTCATTTAGATTTGTAGAGGGTGAAAGGTTTTTAACTTTCTGTGAAGTTGTTTGTCCAAGATTTAAAGTGCCTTCTCAGGTGACTATAGCTAGGGATTGTCTTACTATGTACTTGAAAGAGAAAAAAAAGTTGAAGAGTGCCCTTAAAGCATGCACGATTTGCTTAACCACCGATACTTAGACATCGCTTCAAAATATCAATTATATGTGCTTAACCGCGCATTATATTGATAGTAAGTAGAGGTTAACCAAACGAATATTTTCTTTTTGTGTTGTTGTAAACCATAAAGGTGAGACTATTGGGAAGATGGTGGAGAAATGCTTGATAGATTGGGGTATAGATAAAATATTGACCATCACGTGTGACAACGCAAGTTCTAACAATACGGCAATTGAATGCTTAAAAAAGAAGACTAAACATTGGACTAATGTAGTCTTGGCACATGAGTTCCTTCATATTAGGTGGTCGCACATATCTTAAACCTAGTTGTGAAAGATGGCTTAAAGTAATTTGATGTTTCAATTGCTCGAGTGCGAGATGCGGTTAGATATGTAAGATCTTCTCCGGCTAGGTGGTCGAAATGGAAAAATGTGCCAAAGACGCTAAAATTGAGAGCAAGAAGAATGTTTGTTTGGATGTGCAAACTGGTAAATTCTACATATCTTATGTTGGAGACGGCAGTGAAATTTGAAGAAGCATTTGTACGGTTGGAGGAGGATATGTTATATGTGGACCACTTTGATGGGAAAGACGATGTTTGTGGTTTGCCTCTAGGGACAGTTGATTGGATAGATCTAGGTTGTTTGTGCAATTCTTGAAAGTATACTACACGTCAACAACTAAAATTTATGGGTCTAACTATGTCCAATCCGATCTCTTGTTCAATGAGATTGTTAGCATTAAGGCTAATTTGAAAGCACTATGATATCATTCGGATATCGTTTATGTCTATGGGTATAATCATGGTAGAAAAATATGACAAATATTGGATCTTGAAAAGATCAATCCCTTACTGTTAGTAGCGGTGGTGCTTGATCCTCGTTTTAAGTTGGATTATATAGGTTTGGTTTGGCGGGATTATATGCTCAAGATAAATTTCTTTAGTTTGCGATAAGGTAGAAAAACATTACATCGTTTGTTTGAGTCGTATGTTGGAGATGTCATAACCCAAATACGACATCACATTCTATATCCAGTAACAAATGATGTGATGGAAGACCCCATTAGTAAATGGAAGAGACTTAAAAAAGGAATTTAGGAAAATGCATCGGAGTGGATAAATATTTGAAAACTGATGTTTAGACGAAGTGGATGGAACTAAGCTTGAAATTCTGTCTTGGTGGAAGAACAATTGTGTAAAGTATCCGGTTTCTCTCTCTCTATTGCACGAGATATATTGGGATTCTGGTTATTTCATTTGCTTCTGAGTCCGCTTTAGTACGGGAGGCCGGATACTTGACCCGTTCCGTAGTTCGTTGCGACCGAACACGGTGGAGGCTCTTATATGTACTCAAAATTGGCTTCGACAGGGGAATGCCAATTGAATCTTCAAGCTTCGATGGAAGAGATCGAACAATATGATACGATTGATGCAGGTAATATTTTCATTTTTGTACTTTAATTATCTCTGGAAGTATTTGTCAAATTAACTTAACTAAATGTACACCTTTATTTTATTATTAATTTCTTAAAATTGTTTGAGGGACTTGCATCATATCGGTAGAAGATTGCCTCCAAATTGAGACAACATTAGATTTCTGGTTGTGGTAAGTTTAATATACTATTATTATTGAGCATATTACATTTTAATTACATTTTTTATTGTTTGTGTTAAGCATTAAATTATTTCGATATTTTTGTATAGGAAATAAAGTGAGTTCTGATTGGTTTTGTTTTGGCACTCAATATCAATCCATGGCATCATTTGATTTCTCTGCACCTAGTTCTCGATCCCCCAATGGTTGAGTTGTTTACAGTTTGAGTATGTAATTACTTAGAGTGATGTGTTACCCATTTAAGTTTGGACCTGGTTAAAACATTAATATGTAATTACTCACTAAAATGACTTCTGAGTATCATTTATCTAAGATTCTCCCTTGGATTCCTGGTTCTAGGATTGGGGCCCTTATCGGGATTCTCCCTTGAGTTCAGATCTTCACCCAATATACCTGGTTAACAGGTTCCCTGTTTCCAGGCAGATTAGTTAGCTCAGTAGCTCAGTGTTTTAAGTCATAACTTTGATGGCTTTTATTAGAAATCCTAGTAAGGTTAGATAGCTCAGGTAGGTGGCATATATTATAGAGTTACCTGGTTCTCAAGTTCCTGTTTCCAAGTTAACATTTGATAAAGTTTAACTTAGATGGTTTTTCTAAAGTTTATGGACATTTTTAATTTCCCTGTGATTCTCGTTACAGAGCCTGTTAGTCATAACTTTGAGGCTTTAAAAATGGACATTTTAAATTTCCTGTGGTTCTCGTTACAGAGCCTGTTAAGTCATAACTTTGATGTGCTAACTGAACAAGGCATAGCCCTCTACTCCTCAAATCCTTCTTGGTTCGTTCTCTGCTTCCTGAAATTACAAGAAACATATAACTTGTAATTATCCATCAATTTTCTTCTTTGAAATAATGTACTGCATGTTGTTTATCACATACCTGTTGAGGGTGTAATCCTCTTCACATACCTGTTGAGGGTGTAATCCTCTTTTCATGCCAGTCTCATTCAACAGCTTTATAAAAAAAAAATACAAAATATGTTAGTAGTGTTTTGGTAAGTTTAGCATCTTAATGATTCAATATTCAAGAAAATAAGGCCTAACCATACTGATATATAGTTTATACTTGAGATTAAGTATGTAAAGCTGCTTTGTTCCTAAGAGAATACTTATTTTTCTTGTGAAGAGAAGAATAATTATATGTTCAAGATATCAACAAAGATTAAACATATCTTTTGTTTTTTTGTTTTTGTTTTATCCGAGTTTTCCATATTCTTTTTTGTTTTTCAGATTCTTTATTTTTGCCATATCTCAGTTCCAGATTCTAGTTCTTTCCGAGTTCAGATTGTTGTTTTTTTTACCCAGTTCCCCTGTTCCTTTCGATGCTGGTGAAAACCCCGCTCATCGCACCCTTGGTATTTTCCTTTCGATTGCTATTGAAAATCCCCGTTCATCGCTACCCTAGTATTTTCTCATTTCTCTTATAAACCATGTGTTGGAACCAATCTTTGTTGGATATCTTGAATGATCTACTGAATTCTCTTAGGAATCATCAAACATTGGCGTAGTAAAAGGATAACATGCATCTCATATATATGTTTGACGAATACATGACTACTCAACTATAATATCAAGCAATTACTTGTAGTTTGTAACTTGGAATTATGATAAGCATACTTGAACCGAAAAATGATTAGACTGTTATGTAACTTTGTTTACACTCCATTATACATTTTCACAAATTGACTTGTATCTTTTAACTATTTTGCGGATGATTAGAAGTGTCAACTCCCATTTTGTTACTTTTCATCCTAAAATTTTTTTTGACGGTTCATCCTCAAGTTAAATTTGTGCTTGCGGAGTGATGTCACAATTGTCACTGTATTAACCTACGAACTAATGAACTATGACTAGAACTGTATTATGTAAATTTATTTTTGTGTGTTTGCCCTTCATGTAATGACTGAGTTATTAGTTTGTGCTTGAAGTATTTATATCATGGTAGAGTATTCATATGAAGGTTGTTTATCATGGTTTGACAAGTTTTGAGTTAATCATTTTAAACAGATTATGTTTGCTGTTACCTTCCTTATCACTGAGTTATGTGGTATTGTTGTATTGTTGTGCTTTAAGAGTTGGAATATCTATACATACTGCTTAGGATATTCTGAACAGGGTATATTGACATTTTTCATATGTAGGGTTAAGTATATGATGAGGTTTGCACTAGGCTAGTTGGTAATTGTTTTTTTTTGTGATAATTGTTTACATCTGGGATATTTGTCTCGTCAACTAAGGCTATTTGGTTCAATTTGGGTTGGCATCTTGGGTTATTTGGCTTCAATCTGGTTTGATCCAAAAAATTAACAAACCGAACTCTGGCACCCCGACCCGAACAACCCGGTTTCCCGGTCCGGTTCGCGTTAGGTCCTGTTCGGTCGGGTCGTGTTCAGTTCATATTTGGATAACCCGATGAGTTCGGTGGGTGGCAGGGGTGGGGGGCGGTGTGGGGGTAGCTGGGGTTTCGGGGGGTTGGGGGTGGGTGGTGTTCTGTTCTTGGTGTGTTTTTGGCCAAAAGGGGGGGGGGGGGGGAGATCGGGGGTGTTGGGAGGGGAGTCGGATCGGCCACTGCCCTGACCCGAGTACAGCCCTAGTAATGGGCTTGGTGATGCAATCTTAATTTTTCTCCTTCTGTACTGATTTCCTGTACTTAGTTCATCTAAGTCTCCCTACATCCGCCTGACTCCTCTATGTCTTTACCATATATCGAATGTCTTACCAGCTCCACATTGGCCCACTCTAGATAATTTTAACAGATCTCTAGTGCCCATTGGCAAACAATCCTGACCTTCTTCATCCTCATCCATAAGTATCACATAAGAGAATTCTCAACTACAAAATGTTTTCCTTGGTTTTTTTTTTCGACATTAATGCCATAATGAAGAGGTAATGATAAATTCCTCCTCCCTATAAAGCAGAACATAAAAAAGCTTTCAGTCATTCGGACATGTTTTCCTCATCAAAACGACTTACACATGCCTATACGTTTGTTTGCCACAAGTGCGTTGAACTCTGAGATATCGTACCTGATTGACTGCCAACCTAGCTAATAAATTGCTTCACTTGATCAGGTTTTGTTTTTCAGCGGGACAATTGCGAAGTTGGAAATTGCTGTTGTATCCACAGCTTTGCCATCTTATTTGCAACTTTCACCAGGACAAAACATTGCTTGTTCCCCCCCCTACTGATGAAAAACAAACAGTAGTTTGGTTCCCACCCCCCTCCCCCCCCCCACCCAAATACGGCTGACGGGGCCGCCACTGCAAGTATTGTATTTATAATGGGTTTGGGGCCTCGTGTCTTTAGATGATGGTCCCTACAATGTCCTTGTTCCCGATTACTGAATCTGTTGTCAAGTAATTTCAAAAGTAAAACTGAGGTGATTCTTCCGTACGAACTTGTTCAACTGTCATTCATAATCAGTACAAATCTCTCCTTTTAATTTACGCCTATCTAGCTTCTCGATTTATTTATCTGTACCTCTCACCCTCACCATTTCTTAACCATCATATGCTCATCGGCTCCCCTTCATCAGCAATGTCCATTACATGGCTTTCAACGTTTATAAGATTTCCCACGAGAGAAGCCACCGCAAGAACGGCCGGACGAGATCGATGTTTTTTTGATGCTGAAGCTCCTTTTTTCTGGATTTTTAATAGTACTGCAGGGGGTTTTTCAAAGTATTAATAAAGAAGAAAGACAAGCTGTGTGAACGAAGTTCTAAATGAGTGCTGACCTGCCCGTGAGAGTTGAATCTTATACAGTCCTCACAGGGAGAAAACCAATCCCAGGCAAAATAAAACAACAAAACCCCAAGCTCCCCTCCAAGGTTTGACTTACAAGCTTTTTCAGAGCCTCGTTCAACACATCCTATTTTTGGTCATTATTTTCATTCCTGTTTCTATAATAAAGTGTCAGCAACTATCTCATGGCTATTCATTCGTCATAAATACACGTGGAACGCTACTACCACTGCTCCTGCTGGACGACACTAAACATGTACTTTAGTACTTTGTGCCTCTTTGCTCAATACTCTAAGCCCATTCTATTTTACAATTTAAAAAGTTTTAGTTTTTTTTTTTTTTTTTTTGGGAAAATCTGTCTTTTCAAATAGACTTGTGTTTCTGTTGAATAGACCGGACAGAAGCCTTTATGTTTAGGGTTGGCAATGGGGCGGTGTTTTTTTGGACGGGTGCATTAATACCATCCACATACCCTTCAAATTCCCCTCCCCCCAAACCCGCCCCAATACCGTTTTAACTTAAATGGGGAATAGCCATACCCCCCCGTCAAAAATTGCCTATACCCACCCCGCCCCAAACACCCCTTTATCCAAGTGGAGATCCCTAAACCCGCCCCACAGACCCCGCCCCATTTATAACTTTGAAGTTTTAGAATGGAAAACCATCGTTTGGGTTCTGAAAACCATTGTTTGAGATAATTCTTCTTAGGTTTGCAAGTAATATATAGAGAGAAACTAGCTGAGAGGAGCAGAGGATGAAAGTCAGGATGAGGAATAGTAAAAGTAACATTCGTCGATAGAATTAGGTTTTAAGGTATTCAGTCATAACCTAATTACTGGGTCGTGTGCTGGGGCCCATTTCTTTAGCCTAACCCAATAATAAATAGTTGTTTTTAAGACCAAACCCGCCTCATTAAGGGCGGGGCCCCTGGCTGGTTGGTAAATTTGCCAGCCTTATTTTTTGGTTCAACAAGTAACTGAATTTTCAGTTTTCTATTAAAAAAACTTATTTTTCTATTTTAATTCACTCTTCCAAACAATTTTTCTAAGGCTTGAGATTTTGAGAGAATAGATACTTCAAACGAGAGCTTCAATGCAAATTAAACCCTCAAATTAAATTAATTTGTAAATTCCAAAAAATCTATCTGGATTTGAAATCGTGGTTTCAACTTCAGAACTTTGACATGAGATTTGAACAAGCATTGCTGAATGAGTAATTGATTTGTACGAAGCTCCTTAGAATAGAGTCAGCCACGGGATATTTTATCGAGTCTGTAAGTGAGTGAAATCTTGTAATTCTTTTCAATATAAGATTTTTTAGCTGTCTGACGATTGACAGCACCTGTGGGTTTTTCTCCTGAGAAAGGTTCCACAGTTAAATTGTTTGTCTTATGCAATAGTGTACTACTCTTAGCATTCGATTACTGATCCACTTGAATTAAGACTAGAGGTTAGACGGTTTAATACAAGGATTATCGAACCTTCTCAATTTTGACCTAAATTAATCGAATCAGTTAATCTCTCAGTAGTTGAAACTTTTCACTTGTATCAAGCCATTCACGCTTCGACTTAACAACCTGAACGGATCCTACTTGATTACTTTGAGAATAATGAATTCTTAGAAGTTTGGAGTCCCTGTAAATTGTTCTCCACTCTTGTTGGCAAGATTATCCCTATTACAAAAAAGTTTGAATGGTTGCATTCTACAAATCACTCAGGGGAAGATGGATGGAAGCACGCTACCATGATTCAAGTCTGGTAGGAGTGATGTAGAGGTTCCTAAGCCTAGAAACCAATTTCAAAGAGAAAGGGATGTTGTCGTTAAACTCTAAGGTCGTAATACTATCTTTATAGTTACGGTCTAAGTGAGTTTCGACATATTCGCATGTCCACCTTCGAAATAAGCTTTACAATTTAGTTCAAACTTACGAAGGCTATGATAGTCAAAAAAGGCAACTATAAATCTTACTTCGTAATTCGAGAATATTAAATTAGTGAAAGTGCACCCGTTTATTATTTTAAATGCGATCCTACGAAATTGCAAACACTAGTAACCGCATTAGAGAAGCTTATTCTGTTTCCAAATTGTTCACCCAAGTTTTAAAGATCTCTTTCCAAAAACTTTAGATCCAGACGTATGTTATTCGAGGGAAGCTCAGTATCTTATAAAATAAACGATATACTTAGCTTAAAATTGCGAACATTTAGACATTGAATAAGAAGTAGCTTTTATCTTCATCTTTTAAGGGTAACAAAGAGGTTGATCACCTTCATATGGATCAGATCAATGTGAGGGTCGATCATTGTCACATATTGCACTTATTAGTCAAAATTTTGAAAAAAAAAACCGTCAATTTCAAAACAAGGGCATTCTATAAATATAAGTCACACCACCCCAGGATCAAGTGAAATTAAATAACCACAGACCAACCTGATACTGACCTAAGTCAAGTTATTGTTATAAGTGTCATACGTTTTGGTCATGATGCCACAAAACAGTTGTCCACTAAAAATATGGAAGTAATCATAAGCCATGAACATTATTGTTACTACTTGAAATGATAGTGATGAAGAGACTATAATTAATGCTGGCACCCCAGTAGGTGAAAATGACAATATTGCGCCTATTCCTATCCTTCCTGGCGTTCTAAATCTCATAAGGAGAACCTCTAATGTTTTTGAACGAGAGAATCGTTTGAAAGTTCAGATGTGATCATGAAATAATGATTTGAGGATCTAATCTTGAGAGTGGTATGCTATCGTATATTTGCGAAGTGATTAAACTTTGCAAAAAACAAACCAGTCTTGGAAAATCATTTAACACACTCATACTTAACTTAAGGAAAGGGCCGAGAATAAATCATATGAGATAAAAATGCCTAAGATGAGGTCTCCCTGACAAATTTATGATTTAGAAAAAGAAGTTCATGTGCTAGAGAAATAAAATCAACTTTGGACGCAACTCGATAGGGCAAACTTGAATTTAGTTTCATCTCAGCAGAAGACTTGAATTTTTGTCATGAGTACAAAAAGATTAATAAGATGTTTGTATGGGAAAACTATAGTGACAAAAGAAAGGTTTGGTGGTTCCCAGTGTCAGTCACTCGTAATCTTCCGAAGCGTGGATTTCCCAAGTTCACGGATTCCTTCTGGAATAGGGTGTTAATACCATCGGCACTGATGTGAACTGGGTGACCTCTGCTCGAAGGTTTATGACATAAGCGTGAAGTAACGAATCCTCGAGGACCTGGGGCCCCTTGATTTTTTTTTTGATCGCACAGGACCTTGTTGTGGTTGAACTTATGGAAGGCCCGCAGCAACAGAGTTGCGAAGCTTTTCCTGTCGCGTTATGCTTATTCCGGTTCTTCGACGCGACGTTGTCTCGCGGTTTTCGAGTTCCCTTTCGCCGGGCTTCGCGCTCGTGTCAAACTGTTGAAATGTCGTTCGTCGACCGGAAGCAAGTGTCTCGTATCTGGCAATTTGCACGATTATGTCCTCTACTTGGCGCCTACTATAGTGGGCATCGAACAAAATAAAAAAAAAGGTTAGGGGCCATTGGAATCTAATCGCTTTGTACGTTGTTTAAGAGTGAGGCAATACACAGACGGCGCCACAGTAAGGGCCTAATCTCGTAGATGGAACATTATACTCTTACCCACAGGGTTATCTTCGACTATGGTTCTAACAAGCGTACTTGAATAAAATATAGAGATTTTGGGTAAAGCACTTGCTCGATCCTAAATGGAGTCCGCCACGCCTCTAGTGGGAATTTTTAAATGAGATTGTATAATAAAAGAGTACAACGTAATGCACTAGTAGACTGAGTCTCCAAGCTTCAGAATGTGCTCGAAGGTGGTCAAAGCTCTCAAAGGTGTGTGTGGTACATGTCTCAACCTCCCATGGTGGTTCTCTTTCCTATTTTAGAGAGGATAGTAAGGTTACATCACTATAGAAACGTTACATTACAAATTTCAAGCTTTACAGTTTGTCCTGTACCCGAGTTTGTTCTGTTGCGTTGCCCTTCGACCTGGTGCTGAGGTGTCATCTAAAGCATTAGAGGACTCGAGGGTAATTCTTGCAATGGTCTGGATTAATTTGCAAGTTGGTAGTTCGAGCTTCTCGAGCATCTTTGAGTATCTTGTCTGTTCTCGAAGGCTCCGAGTATCTACTACATAATTTAGTTCTTTGCCTTAATACCCATGATCCTCAATCACAGTGTGTAACACAATTGCTATGAAAACACCATGGTCTTTTATGGCAAATCCTCAAGTACTTACTTCTACAACAACAGAGCCAAGCTTATTCTAAGGGAAAATGCCAAGTGAGGAACCAATACAAGTTATTTTTTTAGAGTGTCATTTCCCAAAGAACTCGTCATATCCCAGTTCTACCGCCTTCAACCATCATGAGCTCCCAGTCGAAGTGGTACAGCAGACGCTAATGCAAGTTCCACGGCCAACACCCCAATTTGATACCTGGTCAACCCTCGCGACCACTCCTGAATGGGATAACCTTCGCAATTTGTGGCCATTCGAATCAATTTCTAGGTTTTGACAAACCTTCTGATTGAACAGTTCGGGTCAATCCACACACTTGGTCTCTAGTAAGTGCCCAATATTTACGATGGCTCAAGTTTTGCTGGTATGGTCGTATCCAAGAACCTGTACCCCTTTTCACTGGATTCTCTTGGGACCAGTAATGGCGCTGGTGATGCAATCTTATATTTTTCATGTAACTAGTCATTAAGATGCTCTCGTATCACTCTGTTTACCATCTACGGTCCGCCTGACTCCTCTTGTGCAGTCTTTATTTCTATCAAACTCCCAGCATTGCCCAGAAAATCTAATAGATTATTCGACGGGTTCTCAGTTACCCTGCAAACATATCCGCATTAAAGAAAAAACATTTGTAAAATCATAAGTGGTTGGGACACACATTTATAAATGACATCCGACGTCTCAAACTCTATACTCACTAGCGACCTCATAATTTTTTTAAGAAGCGGAGCAGGAAAATTACAAATTACTTACCAGGATGATCCCTTTTAAGTTATCATTTGTTCAGGGCCCTGTCCATTTTGCCTCCTTCTGAAGCCCCGCAAGAGAACATCTACCAAATCATCAGTTCCCCGGTTCTTCATCCCTTAACGTTTCTCACATGATTCAAGAATTGAGTTAACATGCAATCGATTACTAAAAAGTTTTTCCAATCCTCAATCTCATCCAGTAAGAGCACTAACAAAATCCGGGAGGAAAAAGTCGCCAATTAAAACCTTCGACGAGCTTTGATGCTTCCATCAACCGCTTTCCTGAATCCTGCTATCAATTTCTTGCCAAACATATCCCTACCAGCAATACTATTGTTTTAGAGAGGACGAAGAGATGACCTCTTCTTCTCGAACAAACGAATGGTTCACACCTTTGTGCGCTAGAAACGCGTGTATGCAAATTTTTCCTCAACTGTCTCCATAAGCACCATAGGAGCAAAGCCATTCAGTATTTTTTAGTACAGGGTTCTTAGCTGCAACAGTTAGGGCCAATTGGCGAACGTGACGTCCCTTAGTCTTCAAGATCTCCCTTTGCAGTTCAGGGGAGGAAACACAATGGTTGAGAATAGATCCAAGCTTAAGAGAAAGACGGGCCATACTTTGGAGCCAAGTCTATAAGCAAGCGATGGGGTGCCTTGCCCACTAACATGGTCATATTTCCAATGATTGGAAGCTTATAATGTCCCCCGGTGGGAGCCTCTCCTGTTATTTTTTCGGGATAACATCTTGAGTAAAGAATAGCATTAAAACGACTATAGCAACAATGGCGCCTTGGATCAGTTGATACCCCATCATCTCTGTGACCTGGATTGAGACATTGCAAATTGTTGTAGCTTACAAACTGAGGTTGGTCAGTTT